>JAJONR010005277.1:0-43085 GCA_029582245.1 Solanum etuberosum | reverse complement strand
TCAAGGAAGAACTACCATCTCTAATGCTAAAAGCTTACTCAACACAATCTCATGGAGCCTATATGCAATCTATACACATAACATACATTCAAGGAGGAATCTCTCAACTCCAAGCTAAGTCATGTTTCACAACTCTGTCACGACCCAGGGGTACCCCTTAGATGTAACACAACGTACTTGAGCCTGAAGGAGTCTCATACAAGTCCATAGCATATCATAAACATAAGTAATAGAAATGATGCGGTAATTTAAATTTTTTCTTTACAATCGAAGTCTTTCATAAAATCAAAATAGAAGTTTAGACATTGTCTCCAAAAGCCATCTAATACAATATAGAATCAAATAGGGTCACAACCCTTACAACATAGTCTCAAAATAGAACATAAGGAAGAAACTAGAATGAACAACTCTCGTCCTCTAACCATGAGGACTCACCAAAAGCAAGTAGAGAATCAATCCAAGCTTGATTAAGAAGGATGCACACCTCAACAACCGGGACCTACACTTATAATAAAATGTAGAAAATATGGGTTAGTACAAAAATGCACTAAATATGATAGTCATGCATAAAATCATTGAAACCATGCTAAAAATGCATATTTTAGTAGAAGACATGCCTTTCATCAAGTTTAAGAGTCATCATGCACAGTAGTGTGGATATATAAGTCAAACCATTACATAAGTAACCCTAAGATATACTTGTGCAATGCATAGATAAGATTCCATAATCCTATCTAATACTAAGTACCACTTTTAGGTCACCATCATCATACATGTCATGCTTGGGCCTCATCATAGCCAATACTCATAGATAAGGAAACATTCATATTCATTAACTTATCTTAAGGAAAGTCACTCATAGCAACAATCTATATAAAGTATGCATAATTCATAAATCATTATAGTATAAAGGGACCATACCACAACCACTCTCAAAACCTACTTGTGCAATGCATGAATGAAGTCCCATACCCCCACTCACACTAAGTAGAGCTTCTAGAGGCTCCATAAGTAATAGTTCATGTTTCATGTTCTTGTTCTTGTTCATGGAGGGAATAGAGCCTTAACCGACTTAGACCATGTGAGCTACATGGAATCCAGTGTCATGTCCCACACTGAAAAGAGCGGTCCTACATATCTAACGTAGAACTAAGTGTATTAGCTTTTAGGTGGATCCACTAGCTAAAGACGTATGTGGGCACATAGTTATGGGATAGGGAGATTGTTACTTGAAACCAAACCTTTTTCATTGATTGGAGAGCTTCCATCTCATGAGATTACTTTAGATGACCCGGCCTTTTGAATTGACGGGAGGGCCTGTACCTCATATTCCATATCCACTCGTTGCTAAGCATTTTTCTAAAATTACATGTTTACTCTTGAATTGAATTTAGATGCATGAAGAAGTATCTTACCCTTCATCCAACACAACTCATAAAATAGCTCATAGATTCAATAGGTGAGGATGGACTTTCAACCTTAGAATCATCATTAATATGTGAGGAAAACTTTCACATCAAGTGCATAGTGTGTTCATGAGAATAGCCTTTCTATCAACACAACAAGACTATCATAGTCATAGATACTTCATGCATAATCATGTGTAAGGGTATAGAGGAGAATGACTTTTTCATCAATATCACAATTACACCATAGTCGTAGAAACTTCACTCTCATAGTAAATCATTGAAGCACATGCATAATTCTCATATTCATGTAATATTCTCATAATTCACCCTTCAAGAATCATGAATCACATTCAACCCAACATTTAGAATTCTACATTAGATATGGGAAATAACATAATTCAATTAATTCAATCCATTCAATTAAAACCCATTTACATGCTTCTATAATCAATCAACCCACTTTATAAGATCACAATTTATCAATATAGGGGATTCATGGGTTCTTGGGGGAATTTCACCATCATTAAATCATCAATTCGATCATATCCCAACATAATTCGACCATCGAAAACCTTTTTGAAAGGAACCCATGATATTGGAATAATACCCTAACTTTTGGGGAAGTTGTAAGATTAGAAATCTAATTTTTAAGGGACTCTATGGGGAAATCTTCCCATAGATGAAGAGCTACCATACCTTGATGATGGATCTTCAAAGAATTTGAGGAAAAATAGTTGATTTCTTTAAGGCCAAGATTCAATTTTGCTCTTCTTCTTCTTTGGGTTTTAAAGAGAGAATTATTGTGACGAAGATGAACTTGTGATTTTGATTTCGTGTTTTGGAAAATGATTTAGTTTGGGTGTATTTTAACTTACAATAATTTATATAGTTATTTAAAAATAATATAAAAACACCCCACTTTGATAGGACTAATAAAACTAAAATACCAAAAATACCCTTCCCCCTACGTGGACTGCCCACACGCCTAAGGCAAAGTCCACGAGGGTCTCCACGGCCAGTGGACCCTTCCCCGTGGACTTGTGACCTTGGCTTTTGGAGCTAAGGAATGTCCACGAGGGATCTTCACGGACAGTGGAAGCTTCCACGGGCCGTGGTCCCTCATGTGGACTCGCTTTTTACCCACGTGGCTAAGGAAATCTTCACAAGGGGTTTTCACGGGCAGTGGAGTCCTCCACGCCTCGTGAACCCTCACGTGGACTTGCCTCCTTGCCCATGCGGCTAGGGAAAAGTTCACGAGAGGCCTTCCACGGGCAGTGGAGTCTTCCACGCTTCATAGACCCTCACTTGGACTTGCCCCTTCGCCTACACGGCTAAGGCATTGATCTACGAGGGCTTCAACAGGAAGTGGAGCCTTCCACGCTCCGTGAAGCCTCACGTGGACAATATACTTAGCCAGATTTTTAAGGGCTAATTTAGGGTTCTCCTTAAGGACCCTTGGTTGGTCCTTGGGGGGTCGTACCTTGACGTTTAGCCCCTAAAATCTTTATTCTAAGTACGGGGATCCATTTTACAACTCTAAGCCACACATCAAACTCTAAAACTCATACGAAAGGCTCTAGTTTCACCTACTAATTTATTGGGTGTTACGTTATCTCCCCCTTGGGTACATTCGTCCTCGAATGATGATCTAGACACCTTACGAAATTAAATACTCAAGACTAGCAGTCCATCATGCATGAAAAACTAAAATAATGCACAATTCAAAGGAGGGAACTTCAACTCCATCTCAATCATAATCAATGCATCATAAGGAAGTAGGAACTACATCTATCAACCCAATATGCATGAAATTAAACATTTCTCATGTTCATAGGAGGAACTACCTTCTCTAACAAAAGCAAGCTCAACATAACTTATGGAGCCAATATGCCATCTCATCAACAATAAAGCATGTTCATCAATTCATCTCATGAAGTCAAATATGCAACATCATACTATCATGCACAACAACATGAGAGAACACATAACTCAAGAGGAACTACTTACCTTAATCTTGAATAGGAGTAGAAGGAAAAAGATGAGGATAGCGGGACTTCATATCGGCCTCGGCCTCCCATGTAGCACCCTCAACTAAATGATTCCTCCATAGAACCTTCACGAAAGCTATTTCCTTGTTTCTCAATCTCTTAACTTGCCGATCTAAGATTTCAACCGGAATCTCATCATATGAAAGGCTATCATCAACCCCAACCCTTCTAAGGGAATGATGGATACCGGGTCACCAATACACTTCTTGAGCATAGAAACATCAAATACTAGGTGAATCGGAGCCAACTCATTTGGCAAGTCCAATTCATAGGAAACTTTTCCAATACGCTTCAAAATTTGATATGGGCCCACATATCGGGGACTAAGTTTCCCCTTTTTACCAAACCTCATCACACCTTTCATAGGTGAGATTTTTAAATAGACCCAATCGTTAACTTCGAATTCTAGATCCCTTCTTCTAACATCGGCATAAGACTTTTGCCAACTTTGGGTCGTCTTCAACCTCTCTCTAATGAGTCAGACTTTTTCGATGGCCTCATAGACTAGTTCGGGACCAACTAAAGCAATTTCACCTACTTCAAACCAACCACCCAGAGATCTACATCTCCTACCATACAAGGATTCAAAAGGAGCCATGGCAATGCTACAGTGGTAACTATTGTTGTAGGCAAACTCTATTAACGGTAGATGGTCATCCTAATTACCCTTGAAGTCTATAACACATGCCCTCAAAATATCTTCTAAGGTTTGGATGCTACGTTCCGCTTGCCCATCGGTTTGGGGATGAAAAGTCGTGCTAAGCTTGACCTTTGTACCAAGACCTTTTTAGAGCGACTTCCAAAAGTGTGAAGTAAATTGAGTACCCCGATCCGAAATAATCGACAAAGGAACCCTATGTAACTTCACTATCTCCTTGATATATAATTTTGCATAGTCTTCCGCCGTAAAAGAAATCTTGATGGGAATGAAGTGGGCTGATTTTGTCATTCGATCTATGATGACCCAAATAGAATCACGTTGCCTTCAGGTACGAGGCAATCCCACAACAAAATCCATATTCACATCCTCCCACTTCCAAGTGGGGATATCTATATCTTGAAACAAACCTCCGGGTATTTGGTGTTCCACTTTAACTTGTTGACAATTCGGACAATTGGCCACAAAACCCGCTATATCCTTTTTCATACCATTCCACCAATAGACTTCTCATAAATCACGATACATCTTGGTGGCTCCCGGATGAATAGAATATCTAGAACCATGAGCCTCTTCTAGAATTTTCTCTCTCAATCCATCAACATCCGGAACACACAATGGACCTTGGTATTTAAGCACCCCATCTCCCCCTTGGGAGAAAGCCTCAACGGACTTCCGAAGTACCGACTCTTTCAACTCAACTACTATGGGATCAAGGTCTTGCTTTGCCTTAACATTAATCACAAAGGACGATTTGGAACCATTGTGGATTGTGACACCACCCTTGGTGGAATCCACTAGATGAACACCTAGCCGGGCCAACCTATGCACATCACGAACCAATTCTTTCTTTTCATCCTCTATATGAGCCACACTACCCATGGACAACCTACTAAGAGAATCCTCTACCACATTAGCTTTGCCGGAATGGTAAAGGATACTCATGTCAAAGTCCTTCAATAACTCTAACCACCTTCTTTGTCTGAGGTTCAAGTCTTTTTGGCTAAAAACATATTGAAGACTCTTGTGGTCGGTGAAAACATCCACATGTACCCCATATAGATAGTGACTCCATATTTTCAAGGCAAATACTACCGCCGCTAATTCTAGATCATGGGTCGGATAGTTCTTTTCATGCACTTTTATTTGCCTTGAAGCGTAGGCAATCACCTTGCCATTTTGCATAAGTACACATCCCAACACCACTCTAGAGGCGTCACAATATACAACAAAGCCATCCGTACCCACCGGTAAGGTCAACACCGGAGCGGAGGTAAGTCTATCCTTCAATTCTTGAAAACTTTTCTCACAATTTTCCAACCACACAAACTTAGCCTTCTTTTGAGTCAAGGCCGTTAAGGGAGAAGCAATGGAGGAAAACCCCTCCACAAACTGTCTATAATAACCATCCAAACCCAAATGCTTCTAATGTCAGAAGGAGTAAGAGGTCTAGGCCAACTCTTGACCGCACCCGTCTTCTTAGAATCTACCTCAATAACCTTGCTTGACACAATGTGACCAAGGAATGCTACGGACCTTTACCAAAACTCGCATTTACTAAACTTCACGAAAAGTTGATGGTCCTTTAAGACTTGCAATACTATCTTCAAATGGTCCGTATGCTCATTTTCACTCCTTTAATATATCAAAATGTCATCAATGAACACTATCACAAACATGTCAAGATATTGTCGGAATACCCTATTCATAAGGTCCATGAAGGCCGCCGGGGCATTAGTCACCCCGAACGACATGACTAAGAACTCATACTGACCATATCTTGTTCGGAAAGCCATCTTGGGAATATCAACCCCTCTCAACCTTAATTGGTGATAACCCGAACGAAGATCAATCTTGGAGAAATAACTAGCCCCTTGAAGTTGGTCAAACAAGTCATCAATCCTTGGAAGAGGATACTTGTTTTTAGTGGTCACTTTATTCAATTGACGATAATCAATGCATAGTCTAAGAGACCCATCCTTCTTTCTAACAAACAATACCGGAGCACCTCAAGGAGAGATGCTTGGTTGAATAAAACCATTGTATGGCAAATCCTTTAGTTGCTCTTTCAACTCCTCTGGAGCCATTCTATAAGGAGGAATAGAGATAGGTTGCGTATCCGGCATAGGGTCAATACAAAAATCTATTACCCGCTCGGGAGGAATACCAGGCAAATCGTCGGGAAAAACATCCAGAAACTTGTTCACTACCGAAACTGACTCTAGAGGAGGGGTTTCAGATTCAACATCCTTCACCCTAACAAGATGGTAACTACACCCTTTGGAGATCATATTTCTAGCTTTAAGACAAGAAACAAATTGACCTCTAGGCATAGAATATCCCCCCTTCCACTCTAAAATAGGTTCATTCGGAAATTGAAATTTAACCACCTGAGTTCTACAATCAATAGAAGCATAACATGCATGCAACCAATCCATACCAAGAATCACATCAAAATCTAACATGTCAAGTTCTATCAAGTCAACAAGAGTAACTCTTTGGGACAAGGAAATGGGACATCTTCTATACACCCTCATAGCCACATAAGGCGTCACAAAAGATGAAGTAGCACCGGGATCCAATAAAGCATATACATCAATAAATAAAACTTTCAACATACCGGTCATCACATCCGGGGAACTCTCTTGGTCACCTCTGGTTCGGAGAACATAGAAGTGGTTCTTCTTAGGAGCATCAGAATTTGAACCACTAGGAGGAGCTTGCTTATCTTTTCTCCCCTTGGCCGCAAGTGTTGGGCAATTCTTCAACTGAGGACCACTCTTACAACAACCATAGCAAACACTCATGCCGGCAAGGCATTTACCATCATGTTTCTTAGCGCACTTAGCACAAGTAGGCCTCACCATAGAAGACCCACCACTATTGCCTCCTTTAGGCTTAGGGTTAGACACCCTATCTTTGTTGAATCTTGGAGCACTAGAGGAGCCTTGGTTGGAGAACCTTTTCTTGAACCTTGGTCTCCCTTGACCCTCGGACTTACCCTTGGAAAAATTCCGATCATCGGTCCTTGCTCTATTCACTTCCCTATTCACTAGCTTGAGATTTTGTTCCTCAATTTGTTTGGCATGGACCATGAGACGTGAAATATTCATAATTGGGATAAGCATTGCCGAACGACATTCATTGCCTACCAAGTCGGACACTCCCATCACGAATTTATTCATCTTGGCCCTCGAGTCCGACAATAAGGTTGGGGCATACTTATATAGTTGGGTGAACTTTAGAGCATATTCCTTCACACTCATACCCCCCTGTCGAAGATTTATGAAATCTTGCATTTTTCGTTCCCTCAACTCTAGGGGAAATAATCTATCAAGAAAGACCGACTTAAATAATTCCCAATCTACCGGGCCCGCTCCTACGGGTCTCTCACCCTTCCATTGATCATACCATACTTGAGCCACATTCTTCAATTGGTAGGCGGCTAACTACGCTTTCTCTTTTGGAGACACTCCCATAGCATCATGCTTTTTATAAATGTCATCAATAAACCATTGTGGATCCTCCTCCACTTTGGAATCGAGAAATACGGGGGGATTACTTCTTGTAAAATCCCTCAATCTAGAAGCCACAGAATTAGGATTCACATGAGTCCTAGTATCCCTATTGACTTGGGCCGTCACGGCTTGGGTCAATATTTGGAGAGCCGACCTTATTTTCACATTTGTCATAGCCGCCGGATCAATCCGAGCTTGAGGATCTTGAGGAAGAACTCCTTGATCCACATTCTCTTCTTCCACCCTTCTAGCGTTAGACCTTCGTGTATTCATAACCTTGAAGATACACAAGAGAAGGGTTAGGAAAAGGACTTTATAGAGTAAAAACTCTAAGGCACGATTAAAGAGTAATTAAAGAAGTGAAATTTCCTAAACATCTTATAGCCTCTCATTCATAATGAAACCTTGTGCTCTGATTACCAAGTTTGTCACGACCCAGGGGTACCCCTCAGATGTAACACGGCATACTTGACCCCGAAGGGCTCTCATACAAGCCCTTAGCAAATCATAAACATAAGTAATAAAAATGATGTGGAATTAAAAAATTTCTTTACAATCGAAATCTTTCATAAAACAAAAATAAAAATCTAGACATTGTCTCCAAAAGCCATCTAATACAATCGAGAATCAAATAGGGTCACAGCCCTTACAACATAGTCTCAAAATAAAATCACTGCCCTTACAACATAGTCTCAAAATAGAACATAAGGAAAAAACTAGAAATGAACAACTCTCGTCCTCGAACCATGAGGACTCACCAAAAGCAAGGAGAGAATCAATTCAAGCTTGATAAAAAAGAAAGCACACCTCAACAGTCGGGACCTACACTTATAGAAAAATGTAGAAAATATGGGTTAGTACAAAAATGCACTAAGTATGATATCCATGTATAAAATCATTGAAACCATGCAAAAATGGATATTTTAGTTGAAGACATGCTTTTCATCAAGTTTAAGAGTCATCATGCACATTAGTGTGGATATATAAGTCAAACCATTACATAAGTAATCCTAAGCTATACTTGTGCAATGCATAGATAAGATCCCATAATCCTATCTAATACTAAGTACCACTTTTAGGTCACCATCATCATACATGTCATGTTTGGGCCTCATCATAGCCAATACTCATAGATAAGGAAACATTCATATTCATTAACTCATCTCAAGGAAAGTCACTCATAGAAACAATCCACATAAAGTATGCATAATTCATAAATCATTATAGTATAAGGGGACCATATCTCAACCACTCTCAAAACCTACTTGTGCAATGCACGAATGAAGTCCCATACCCCTACTCACACTAAGTTGAGCCTCTTGAGGAGCCATAAGTAATAGTTCATGTTTCATGTTCTTGTTCTTGTTCATGGAGGGAATATAGCCTTAACCGACATAGACCATGTGAGCTACATAGAATCTGGTGTCATGTCCCACACCGAAAAGAGAGGTCCTACTTGCCTAAGGTAGAACTAAGTGTATTAGCTTTTAGGTAGATCCAATAGCTAAAGACCTATGTGGGAACATAGTTACGGGATAGGGAGATTGTTACTAGAAACCCGACCTTTTTCATTGACGGAAGAGCTTCCATCTCATGAGATTACTTTAGATGACCCGGCCATTTGAATTGACGGGAGGGCCTCTACATCATATTCCATATCCACTCGGTGCTAAGCATTATTTCCCAAAATTGCATGTTTAGTCTTGAATTGAATTTACATGTATGAAGAAGTATCTTACCCTTCATCCAACACAACTCATAAAATAGCTCATAGATTCAATAGGTGAGAATGGACTTTCAACCTTAGAATCATCATTAATATGTGAGGAAAACTTTCACATGATGTGCATAGTGTGTTCATGAGAATAACCTTTCATCAACCCAACAAGACTATCATAGTCATATATACTTCATGCATAATCATGTGTAAGGGTATGGGGGAGAATGACCTTTCCATCAATACCACAATTACACCATAGTCTTAGAAGCTTCACTCTCAAAGTAAATCATTGAAGCACATGCATAATTATCATATTCATGTAATATTCTCATAATTCACCCTTCAAGAATCATGAATCACATTCAACTCAACATTTACAATTCTACATTATATATGGGTGATAACATAATTCAATTAATTGAATCCATTCAAATAAAACCCATTTACATGCTTCTATAATCAATCAACCCACTTTATAAGATCACAATTTATCAATATAGGGGATTCATGGGTTCTTGGGGGAATTGCACCATAATTCATCATTAAATCATCAATTCGATCATATCCCAACATAATTCAACCATTGAAAACGTTTTTGAAAGGAACCCATGATATTGGAATAAAACCCTAACTTTTGGGGAAGTTGTAAGATTTAAAATCTAATTTTTAAGGGACTCTATGGGGAAATCTACCCATATATGAAGAGCTACCATACCTTTTATGATGGATCTTCAAAGAATATGAGGAAAAACCCTTGATTTCTTCAAGCCCAAGTTTCAATTTTTCTCTTCTTCTTCTTTGGGTTTTAGAGAGAGAAATATTGTGAGGAAGATGAACTTGTGATTTTGATTTGGGTGTTTTTGAAAATGATTTAGTTTGGGTGTATTTCAAATTAAAATACCTTATATATTTATTGAAAAATAATATAAAAACACCCCACTTTTATAGGACTAATAAAATAGAAATACCCAAAATACCCTTCCCCCAACGTGGACTGCCCACACGCCTAAGGAAAAGTCCACGAGGGCCTCAACGGCTAGTGGACCCTTCCACGTGCCGTGGACCCTCACGTGGACTTGTTCCTTTTGCTTTTGGAGCTAAGGCATGGTCCACGAGAGCTCTTCACGGACAATGGAAGCTTCCACGGGCCGTGGTCCCTCACGTGGACTCGCCTTTTGCCCACGTGGCTAAGGAAATCTTCACGATGGGTCTTCACGGGCAGTGGAGTCCTCCAGCCCTTGTGAACCCTCACGTGGACTTGCCTCCTTTCCCATTTGGCTAAGGCAAAGTTTACGAGAGGCCTTCCACGCTCCGTAGACCCTCACGTGGACTTGCCCCTTCGCCTACATGGCTAAGGCATTCATCCTCCAGGGCTTCCACGCTCCGTGAAGCCTCACGTGGACAGTATACTTGGCCAGATTTTTGGGGGCTAATTTAGGGTCCTCCTCAAGAACCCTTGGTTGGTCCTTCGGGGGTCGTACCTTGATGTTTAGCCCCTAAAATCATTATTCTAAGTACGGGGAGCCATTTTACAAGTCTAAACCACACATCAAACTCTAAAACTTATACGTAAGGCTCTAGTTTCACCTACTAATTTTTCGGGTGTTACAAACTCATCCCATGAACTCTATATGCAACTCATACTAAATGCACTACAACACGAGGAAAATCAAATCATGCAAACTCATTTTCTTTTAAAAACACAAGCTTATCACGAACATGCACTACACAAGGAAATCATGGAAACATCTAAAATACACATGACTTCACATAAATGACAAACCATGAGGAACTCATCATCTCAATGCTAAAGGAGGAATACAAGGAAAATGGATGAGGATAAAGGGACATCTCATTGTCCCCCGGCCTCCCAAATATCACCCTCAACTAAAAGATCACTCCTTAACACTTTCATGGAAGCAGCTTCCTTGTTCTTCTATTTCTTAACTTGCCGTTCTAAGATCTCATATTTATTTACAAAACGGGGACTAAACTTTCCAAAACTCATTACAGCTCTCAAGGTGAGAATTCCTAGTAACCCAAAGCATGAACATTAAGGACACTCATCGACCTTGCTATCTAAGCACACCATCTCCCCCTTGGGAGTAAGCCTATACGGACTTTCTAAGAACCACTTCTTTCAATTCTAAGGTCGGATCAAGTCATCACTAAGCTTTCACGTCCATCACACAAGAGGATTCAAAGCCAAGGTGAATTACACTACTACCCTTTAGAGGATTCTACTCACCCAACACATCTAGGCATTACTTAAACACCCCATTCATCAAATCTTTCAACATACCCCAAAACTCATAATGACTAAGTCGGGTTCTACCATCAATAAAACAAATCAATAATGCAGCCCATTCATAATAAAGACAACAACAAAGCCTAGCATATCAAGTCTATCAAGTGACAAAAGACAAGCAACACCAGAATCTAAATAAAGCATAAAACACATATAGGTAGTCTCATTCGGAGGACACTCTTGTTCACCTTTAGCTTGGAGAGCATAGAACCTATTCTTCTTTGGAGCATTCCCATCCGAACCACTAGGAGCAACTTTCTTACCCTCTCTCCCCTTACTTTCATCCTTGGACAATCTCTCATCTTGTGGCCACTTTTACCACAGCTAAAGCAATCCTCACTACCGGCCAAACACCTACCCTCATGTCTTTTGCCACATCTAGCACAATTAGGCCATAGGGACTCACTACTAATTCCTTGCGGTTTAGGGTTAGACACCATATCCTCATTATACTTAGGAGCATTAAAGGAGTCTTGTCTGGAAAACCTTTTTTGATTTTTAGAACGACCATGTCCATCAGACTATTCATGAGAGGAATCACCATCATCATTTCTAGACCTCTTTTTCTCCTTAGGTTTCCCTTTTAGTTTCGCCTCCTCAATTTGTTGAGCATGAGTCATAAGACGAGCAATATCCATGTCATCAATGAGCATAGCGGTACTACAGTCTATCATTACTAGATCGGACACTCCCGACAGAAACTTACTCATCCTCGACCTAGAGTCAGCCACCAAAGATGGAGCATACTTAGAAAATTGGGTGAACCTCAATGAATATTCCTTAACACTCATTTTACCTTGTCTAAGGTTAATGAACTCTAGCACCAAAGCCTCTCTCATCTCTAGAGGGAAAAACCTATCTAGAAAAGTACTTCTGAACCTTTCCCACTCTATGGAACCCATTCCTACCGGTCTATCCTTTTTCCATTGATTAAACCAAACTTGAGCAACCCCTTTGAGTTGGTAAGCGGCCAATTCCGCCTTCTCCACCGAAGTAACTCCCATAATATTTACCACCTTATAGATCTAATCTATAAACTCTTGAGGATCTTCCTCCATTTTGGAGCCATGAAATTTCAGAGTGTTCATTCTCATAAAATCCCTTACTCTTGACGCCGCCGTACCCACATTTGGGTTCACGGGGGCTACCACCTCTCTATTGGCTTGGGCCGTCATGGCTTGAGCTAACACTTGAAAAGTGGAGTTAAACTCAGCATTGGTCACATTCTCAGCCAAAGGGTCAATTGGAGCTTCTGGAGGAGCTTGGGCAGGAAATTCTTGATCCGCATTGTCTTCCTCATTCCTTCTAGCATTAGCCCTTGTAGTAGCCATATCCTGAAAACCATCGGGCACGGATTAGGATAAAGACCTAATAGAGTCAAACTCTATGGCATGACTTAGAGAATGAAGAAGTGAAGTTTCCTAAACATCTAATAGCCTCTCATTCATAAATATGGAGCGTTTCATACTTATGAACAAGACTCTACTAGATGTTGTTTGATAAGTCCTAGAATCATTCTAAACCTTGTGCTCTGATTACCAAGTTTGTCACGACCCAGGGGTAGCCCCTAGATGTAACAGTGCGTATAAGACCCTGAGAGACTTCATACAATCCACTTAGCATATCATAACATAAAGTATTAGAAAAGTGCAGAAATTTAAAACATTTTTCCAATAAAATCAAAGTCTCATAAAACAAAGCGGAAGTCTTTAAAATTGTGTCAAACCATCTAATACTTGAATAGTCTTAGGGACACAGCCCATACAAATTTCTAACATAAAAGAAAGACATGAAAGGAAAGGGTGATCAAGTCCTCGATGCTATGAGGACTCACCAAATATTCACTTGCTTGCTTCTACTACAATCTTAGCCACGAGAATGGAAGTCATTATCGCCGGACCCTACATTTGATAAGAATGTAGAAAAGAGTATGTGTTAGTACAACAATGTACTAAATATGATGGCTAGCATAAATAATCAACATAAGAATATATAGGCATTAGTCAACATAAGACATATACCATTATCATAAGAGACATCATCATAAATCATGAGTTATAAGCATAAGAGGCAATAACATAATCATAAGCATAATCAATGCATCTAGATC
Organism: Solanum etuberosum; assembly: GCA_029582245.1. NCBI lineage: Eukaryota > Viridiplantae > Streptophyta > Magnoliopsida > Solanales > Solanaceae > Solanum > Solanum etuberosum. The sequence goes on along the minus strand of JAJONR010005277.1, from coordinate 29,314 downwards.
AACATAATATAAGAGAAACACTTCATAAGTAACCTCCAATGCATGCTTGTGCAATGCATGGATAAGACCCCATAAATCTCACCCATGCTAAGCAAACCATTTTAGGCTCTCATTCATACTCATCATCTTTTGATTTCATTCTTAGCTTATTTCTCTTAGACAAGGGAACATTCACCTTTAGTCAAACATATCAAGGAAGGCAACTCAAGCAAAAATCCAAGATAATCATCATCATACAAGTAATCTCACAAGAAAACATACTTACAATGCTTCCTTGAAGTAATGTTGTTTGATCATAAACATGCTACTTGATTAGGGACTTGTCCCTCATATTCATACTAGTCATGGAACAGTACCTCTTTACTAGTCCAAGACACATCATCACAAATGAATGATTACGATTTTCCAATTCAAGGCTATCAAGGAAAAGCACCTTACTATGCGAGACCAAGCTATCATGGAAAGCACCTTACTATGCAAGTCCAAGCTACTCAAGAAAGGGTACTATTGCTCAATCCAAGCTATCATGAAATGGTGTGGCCTCACCAAGTCAACGTATCATGCAAGTATTCTATTATGCTAGTCTAAGCTACATTGGAAGGGTATAATTTCTCAATCTAAGGCTATCCATGAGTTCTACTATCTCAAGCTAGCATGCATGGTCTGTCTTACCAAGTCAAGCTATTCATGAAGGGATATCATATCACTACTTCAAGCTAACATAGTTCTTATATGAAGCCTTTGAACACTACAAGATACTTCTTTAAGCATGTCTTAGTTCATTATGAAGGCTTATTAGATCATGCGTGAGCACATCACCATCCATGATCAGTTTTACTCTTAGATTCATTTTACGTGAGAAAGTCTTTCAACTTAGAATCTTCATTATGTGAGAAAACCTTTCACATCATGTTCATTATGTGCTCATGAGAATGTCCTTTCAAGCAACACAACATCAATATCATAATCATTGACACTTTACTCTCAAAGTGTTCTTAAAGCATTTACATAGGTTCCATAAGACATGCATAATCTCATACATTCATAATATAGGTCATGTGGATAATCCTTCCACAACAACTCTACCTACAATTCAACATCATATAAGCTTCACTCTCAAAGCCTTAACATTCATAGTTCATCATATTAGCTTTACACTCAAATCCCTAGCATTCAACATTCGTAACTACAAGGCTTACTCTCAAAGCATTACTTCTCATCATCATCCCATATGCCTAGATCTCAAGACATTCTAATCACATGCTTCATTCTTAAAGGCTCAATCTCAAGCACTACTAGTCATAATTCATCATGTATAATTTAATCTTATTTAATTTATGTCTATAAGCTTTACTCTTAAGCAATTTATAAAGTAATTCATTAATCCTAAAAGATCACATCTAAGCCCTCAATTTCCCCTTTTATGGCATAAAACCCAACTATACCCAATTCACTCTAGAATCATAGGTTAATCATGAATACATGTATAATCATACTACAAACATGCAATTCATTCATAAACAACCATAAACAATCATAAACCATCATAATCCATTCTATTTGATCATAACCCATGACATTAGAAGAAACCCTAGTTTGACTTGGGGAATTCTTCTTCTAAATTGGGGAAAACATGGGGGCTTCATGGATGAAACGAATCCATGAATGAAATAGCCATCATACCTTGATTACAAAACCGTCACAAAGCTTGGAAGATGGAGACTTGACTTGACCTAGCTTGACCCTATTCTTCTTCTTCTTCTTCACCTTCTAGAGAGATAATATTTGAGAGGTATTTGGGATTCTTTGGTGGTTTAGAAATAATGAATTGGAATGAATTAATTTAGGGGTCTAAAGTCTTTATATAGGTGGTCTAGATTAGGGTAAAATGACACCACTTAATCCTAATCAAATCTGGAAAAGACCCATAAGTCCTAAACTCAACCGTCTCTACTGCCCCATCAACGAGACTTCGACCACGGGGCGTAGGTTGACCGACGGCCCATCCTGGTTGGGCATGGTTTGGGGTTCAAAGACACTAGAATTGTCCCTTGACCTATGGAGCCCAACCACGGGGTAAGGACCCATCCACGAGGCATGGGTCCTGCACTTGGTTACTGCCTTAGGGCCTTTTCTCATGGTGCACATCAACGAGCCCACTCACGGGGCCTGGTTGGCCCCTCGTGGGTAACACCTAGAATTCCAAAAGTTGCTAAGCTTTCCTCTTTCGCATACGGGGTGTTACACTAGTATTCAGATGGCCCCTTTTGAGGCATTATATGGGCGTAGATGTAGATCTCTAGTTGGTTGGTTTGAAGTAGGTGAAGAAGCCTTGATAGGGCCAGATTTGGTTCATGAGGCTATGGAAAAAGTTCAGCTCATCAGAGATAGACTTAAGACAGCCTAGACTCATCAAAAGTCCTATGCAGATGTAAGGAGAAGGAACTTGGCGTTCGCAATCAATTATTGGGTTTTCATGAAAGTGACACTTATGAAGGGAGTGATGAGATTTGTAAAGAAAGGGAAGCTCAGTCCCAGATATGTAGGTCCTTACCGAATCTTGAAAAGGGTTGGTAAAGTGACTTATTAATTAGAATTGCCATCAGAACTAGCAGCAGTCCATCCATTCTTTCACATTTCCTTTTTGAAGAAATGTGTGGGTGATCCAGCCTCAATAGTACCATTCGAAAGTGTGGTTGTGAAGGATAGTCTCACTTATGAAGAAGTTCCAATTGAAATTCTTTATCGTCAGGTTCAAAGGTTGAGAAATAAAGAAGTCGCTTCAGTTAAGGTGTTGTGGAGGAGTCAGTCTGTAGAGGAAGCTACTTGGGAAGAAGAAGCAGCCATGCAGACCAAGTATCCTCATCTCTTTCCTTCAAATTCTATTCCAGCTTGAGGTAACAGTTTATGTCCAGTCTTTCAGTTACTCTTGCGTAAATTCAGTCTTAGTATCATGTTCCTTAATTTATACTTGCATTTCAACACATTTGCATGTTCTTGGAACTTAGTTCAGTCAGATTCCAGTTTCCAACACTTAGTGGTGGGGATTGCAACTCTTTTCCTCCATATTCATCTAGGTTAGACTTTATTCGAGGAAGAATGTTCCCAAGGGGAAGATAATGTAACACCCCAGATTTGAAAAGGGACAAAATGCAGATTTTCAGAAGTTGAAGGTGCCACCAACAGAGGCCACCTACGGACCGTAGGTTGACCCACGGACTGTAGGTGAGGTCTGTGGTTCGCCACCTCAACTTCCCCCCAGAACTCCTCAAAATTTTCAGCCAAGTCTCGACCAATGACAGGACTTACGGACTGTAGGTGAGACCACGGTCCGTGGTTCGGGCCTCATATTTCAGCTCTCTGAAGCCACACGACCCCCTGCCAGGATGGACCATTGGTCAGTCCACGGTCCGTCGGTGGCTTCGGTAGATTTTAAGTGAGGGTCATTTTGTCTTTTCCCCTTTGCGTTGGACACCTAAACTACATCGTTTAATCTCTAAACTACGTCGTTTTGGTCTGTTTAAGCCTAGTAACTAAATCAGAACTTACCCTAATCGATTCATTTTTTTCAAATAATAGATCAAACTAGAGCAAAAGGAGAAGAAACAATTGACCAAACCCCTCCAAGAACGCATCAAGTTTTCTTCAGTTCCAGCCCCGAAATCGAAAGATTTCTTCATGAAATTCATCACCAGGTATGTGGGATTTCATTAGTGGGTTCCTTTCACCCATTAGGTCCCTAGAATTCAGTCAGAATCTTGATTCCCTATATATTGCTTAGACCTAGGGTTTATAGAACTTTAGATAATTGTTACGATTTAGCTGTTGTAGTGTTTTGAATCAGATTGTCATCTTTTCGTGACAATGTTGCTTAGTTCTTTGCATGAAACTAAGAACCCTACTTGTGTAGATTTTTTTAGTTTATGAATTACACTAGCTAGGACAGATAAACAAATATACATGCCTTAGTTTTCAAATGTTTCATTATAAGTACTTAAATGTAACATTTCATTTAGCATGTCAGAATATTGAGCTATCCAGTATATTTCAGTTATGTTGAATTGTACACATTTCCAGTTGGGAGTAGGCTTAATACCGAGTTGGACTAGGGTTAGTCACCCTCATATTCCCAGAACTACTTGCCCCCGTAGGTTTATAAGTCAAGCTCTATTGGGCATCAATTTTAGTGATCACGCCAGTCATGCCTCTATACCTTTGGCAAGGTATATTGGGTCCTCTCGATGGGGTGTATACATCGGACTCCACGTTTAGCTCACGTAGTTTTATGTCGGTTAGTAGTAGCTCCCACAGTTAGACTCTAGTGTATTTGACCAGGTTTTCAAATATAGTTCAGTATTCAGTTTCATCATGTTATGTACTTGGTCATTGCATTCAGTTTAGTTCATATTCAGTATATTTCAGTATCTTCATCATGTTCAGATTATGTCATTGCTCAATATGTTTTATTCATTTATATGCTTATTCAGCTTTATCCTATCTTGCATGCTTAGTACCTTTCAAGTACTGATGCATACTCTTTGCTACATCTTTTCGTGATGTAGGTTCAGGTCCTCATCATTCAGATCACGTGTAGATCGGTTCCCGATCCGTATTCAGCAGCATCAGTGGTGAGTCCTCATACATCGAGGACAATAGACATGTTTTCTATTTCAGTCTTTCATTTTAGTTTCAGTTCTTACTAGAGTTAGCAGGGGGCATGTCCCAACATCTCTAGTCAGTTAGAGGCTTATTTGAGACAGACAGATTTAACTTAGTATTTTGAGTTACAGTCCAGTATCTTTAACTCTTATTCAATATTTATATATTCAGACCACTTTTGGGTATTCTCCATCATTCAAATTATCTCATGTTTTAAGCTTCCGCATAGTATCATGTGTTCAGTTGTTTAAGTATGCTTATGATATGCCAGCTCAAGGTAAGCTTTGGGTCACTCGTGATCTTAGGTCCCGTGTTTACGTCAAGGGGGTAGCCTCTGGGCGTGACATTTTGATTGGTAGATATGATCAGAAGTTGATAAATTTCTAGAATAATTCCTTAAATAGAATACCATGCAGTTGTAATAATACTAGTCTTGAATGTGGAGTTGATAACATGGATATGTTATAATACTAGGCTTGAATATGATGTTGATAACATAAAATTATTATAGTACTAGGCTTGAATGTGGCATTGATAATATGTGGATAAATGCCTGATGCATTAGGTGATTCTTAATAAGAACTCTAGGTTTGTTAAATGCGGTTCTAAGGAGTAGTATTCTTAGGATGAAATTCTCTAAAGAGGTATAGAACATTAATCTTATGGTTTATATTAGTATAATCCTCATAAGTGTAGCCCTTTATGATTCTAAGTTAGCCTTAAATGTGATAAGAGAATGAAGTTAGATTGAAACCTTGGTAGAAGTAGCTTATTTTGTCCAATTTCACAATCATTCAAGGACGAATGATTCCAAGGGGGAGACATTGTAACACCTCAAAATCCTCTAAGCTAAGACCGAAAAATTCTTCATACGTGAATAGGGTCATACCGAGTGATTCTTATTTGTGCATAGGTTTTAAGTTCAATTATTTAGTGTGAAAGGACATTTGAAGATAAATTAAGGTAATTATAATCCTCTAACACAAAGTTGAGTTGAAAGATCCCTTGTTGATAGAGTTTCCATGTAAGATTTTACTTGAGTCAACTTCAAGCAATTGTATCTCTTTGATTATGAAGATTTAGGTGTTCCATAACTTATCAAATAAAAGGTCTATGAATCTTCTTTCCAACGTCACCATATTTTTTTTCATTCCCAGCTTGGAGTAGAGAGTGATGATCATTTTACTAAATGATGCAGTGCAGTTCCGTTTTGACCGATGGAAATTTTTTAAATAAGGTAATTTTCTTGTCCTTATACTCCTTGGAAAACCTAAAAATAGATTTTTTTTAACTCTTATAAAGCCCTCAACAATCATATTTCTATCTTTTAATTACGTTGTTTCATCTCTCAAAACCTAAGACAAAAATTCTAAGAAAAATCAAAGCATAAGACTACCAAACAAGATTCTTTAAAATATTTTTCAAGATTCTTCTTCAAGCAATCGTCTTACAAATATTTTTCAAGATTTTTCTTCAAGCAATGCTCTTTGAAATATATTTCAAGATTATTTTTCAAGAAATGTTCATTTAAATCTTATTCATGATTCTTTTTTAAGCTAAATCCTTCTCCAAAGATTTCATTCTTTCCAATTAAAATTCCTTCTTATAATCATGGTCATTAATAGAATTCTTAACTTTTGGTCATAGGATTTTCAAGAAACTAATTCAAGAATCTCAAGAAAGAATTTCTTGATCGTTTTTCTTCAAATTAGGGTTCTTCTTCAAGATTCATAGAGCGTTTAAGGTATGTAAGATTATCAGAGTGAGAATTTTTATTCTTCCTCGTGCCCTACTCCTACAATCTATGTTTTAAAAATACATTATAGGGTTTTTACCAATATTTTGTGAATTCAAATTCCCTTTTTCTCATATCATTTATTCTTAATTTTTGTTATCAAAATTATGGAACTTTATTTCATTAATGATTATTGATTCACGGTTCATGCTTATACCACATGGATCCCTTTCTAATCAAAGTTATTTAAAAACCTTGTCGTAGAATTTCATATGCATTATTTTCATGAATAAAGTATCTTCAAGATTTTTAAAAAGTCTTTCAAGAAAGTATATTTAGTTTTAAATATATTATTTCAAGAAAGTATTATTATCTTTAATTTCAAGTGCACTATTTTAGAAGAGTTTCAAGAAAGTATATTTTAGTTCAAGTGCATTATTTTCAAGAAGCATTTCAAGAAAGTATTATTATCTTTAATTTCAAGTGCATTATTTTATGAAAGAACTCAAGAAAACTATGTTTAGCTTCAAGCCTAATGATTCTATAAGTATTTTCATTCAAGGTTCATCAATGGTCTCCCTTCACCCATTGAGTCCCAAAAGATATTTATTTTTTGAATTTGATCTTCAGCCAATTTCTAGGGTTTTATGCAAATCTCCATGGGTTCAATATGATATGATTCAATTGATTAAATTCAATCTTATATATATGATTTGATTTAATTCCATATTTTTCAATTGATTTCATATGAACACATACATATGCCTATTTAAAAAAAAAATATGTACTATAATTATGAACTTATGAATTATCATTATGGATTTTATGCTTGTTTTTATAAACAGATGAATTTATTATTTAAAGATACTTTCAAGTTAAGTATCATCGATTTTTGAAAGGTTCTCTAAAAATTTGAAAGGAAATCAAGATTTTAGATACTTAGGGACGTAAGTGTCTATATGAACTACTGTATACAATCATGGTTTTGGAAAGAGCTATTCTTATATGGCTTTATGATTTGGATTGGTATTATGATTATTGTCTTTCCTAATATTTTGCTTTGATAATTTACTTTATCTATTCCGTTTGGATTTGACTTAGCACCTAGAGGACTTTAAGGTGGAGGCTGAAATATGGTAATATCTAGTAGCAATCTCTAGTTCCAAACTACTTGCCCCGATAGAATTGTCTTAAGTAACTTAGCTAATTGATCCAAATAGCCTTTATGATATGATACAGGGTTCTACCTTGGCAAGTAGACTCTCCCTTCTCGATGCGGGAGTTAGCTCGGATTCCATATTATGGTTCATATGGTCTATTGTTGGTCAAAGCTAATATCCCACAAAAGAACTATATTTTTTTCAATGGTTTTTATGACTTCCTCAAACACTATGATTTAGGCATACGATATGATTTTTAAAATATTTGACCTTACATTCAATTATTTCAGTTTCATATTCAGTTTAGCGTCTCACCTTCATCATGTCCAGTTTTACCAATTATCATGTATATATCCCATACTCAGTACATTTAAAGTCCCGATGCACATACCTCTTGTGTCTATATTTTTCATGTGATATAGATTTTGGTTCTTCTTATTAAGATCCTACTCAGTTAGATCCCAGCTTCTAGTCAGAAGGTGATGAGTTCTCTTATTTTGAGCACCCATGTCAGGTTGTAGTGCTAGTATGTCATTTCTATTCACATGTATTGATTAAGGTAAGTGGGGGACATGTCCTGCTAACTTTAATCAGTATTATTAAAGACTTTATACATAGTCAATTAGAGTTGTTCTATTCACTCTATTCTATTTCAGATTTCTTTCACATTACAGTTGTTGTATATAAACATTTGTTCAGAAATATATTTAACCAGTATTCAATAATTATGTGTCGACTCAATCATTTTCATTCTTTTATATGTTCATATTTAGTTGCTCATGATTATTCCAGTATCAAGGGTTAGCTTGAAGTCACTTGTGATTCTATGCACCGTGTTACAACTAGGGGATAGTCTTAGGTCATGACAATTGGTCCACATCAACCCTCAGAGCAGCTATATCACTCCTCAACTCAGTCAGCCCGGTAGAACTACCTTCACAGCGCCCATGCTCGTCAACTCTAGCGGTGAGCTTATCTAGCCTCTCACAATAGGGAGCCAGTGTATCCTAGTGGCTCACAGCCTCAAACTTCACCGGGAACAGGGCAGCCTCAATAGCCGCAATAATAATTCTAGCAATCTTCATTTTAAGTCGAAATGCCCTAACATCCGCATAATGGGCAAGGTTGTCCATCTGATAGATCAAGGCATGTGTCAATGGAGTCTAGGATGTAGGGGAAGGTGCAGTTGAGTTCGAGGGTGCATAAAGTCCAAAAGGATCAACAAAAGGGTAAGAGATACATGACGGCTCCAAATTAGTAGTAGGAAGAGTAGTGTCTGATGCTAAGGTAGTAGGATCCACTACCGGTGTGGTGTCAGGTGGAAGCGGCTTTCTTCTGGCCACGTCATCTATTATGTAATCGATATCGATCCTTCAAATCTCGTTGGATGAGGCTGGGGTCACTCCAACATTTGATCTCTCTCAAAATGGGACTCCATCTGTCTCAAAGAGCTGTGTTATTAGACCGGGAAAAGGTAATGATGCATTCTCTTTCCTAGATCACATGAGCATCTCCTACCAAATGATTTGATCCATATGGATCTCCTCATTTTCAATGATAGTACAAACCAAGACAACCTTTGGGTGCCGGAGGATCGACTCATTTTCTTAAGGTATTAGGTTGCTGCTGTGAACCCAAACCAAAATTGAGCTCTAATGTTGATATATTTTTTCTCAATCTTTACCTCGTCTTCCAACCATGGTGGAGTAATATATGAAATCAAGGGAGCCAACCACTCTTTCAAAGCATCCAAATTGTGCTTCATCCAAAGCTTATACATCTCAACCCTGTAGCTAGCCATACCTAGAGTATAATTAATTCTTACCCAGCAACACTAAACAATCTTTCCCCGAACCTCGACTTTTTATAAGGGCTTCCTAACCACACCCTTCCTCTTATTGGGCAATGCCTTGGAATGTATAATGATTATGTTTGAGTGTCATTTGTGGTGACTTTTTCTTAAATTTCATATATTGTTAATACCTAGAACATGCTTTGTTGATCCAATGAATTGATATTTTTAAATACGAGAAAGAATCATGGGCATGATTCTTGAGAGAGAACCAATTTATTAAACCTTTGTTGTAACGACATTGTTGTGTGTGAACCATATTTACTTGACTTGAACCTGAACTTTCCTTAAAGAAAGAAATAAACTCTCATCATCATACCATTGTGAATCATTATCTTCCTTTCTCATCCATGAACTTCTTAAAAGTATTGAATTTTGATTAAAAGACCAGTTAGGCCAATAGCCTAACTTAGTGGTTTGGTAAGTAAAGAGAAAAAAAATAAAGAAGGAGCCTAGAGTGAGCATCATAGTTCTCTTCTCGATATTTGATTGACAAAAAAATGGAACCCCTTCATATTAAAAAAAATTATGTTATAGTCAGTGTTGTGTAAATATGGTTACTTGTTTTTGTATATATTTCAATAAAAGAGGTTTCTAATGAGCCGAGTAATGAAAAATTGATAGAAAGGAAGGTGAGTGAGATTTCATGTCTGAGACAAGGAATGAAAGTAGAAAAGAAGTAAGGTCTTCTGAATGCCTCGAGAAGGTTGAGTAACTATGTACCAAAAGTTATCCTACCAAGTCCTTCAACCTCGTTATAAACCTTGAAAGGCCTTTGTAATCTTGCAGAAGTTATTTCATTGATCATTTGGAAAATATCGTCAAGCATATGGGTAGAAGCATACATGTTATTCTCTTTGTGAGTGTGAGAGTTCATTTTGATTCCTAAATTTGAAAATTGACTTGTGATATGTGAGAGGATAGAAGCATCCTTGATGTTACGACACTTAGGCACTTTTGTTGAGTATTGTTTTGCATCTTAACGAGTTTTTTATCATATCCTTTAGTTGATAAGACTAGTCATTTCTTGAGGTTTTTGATGCATAATTTTAAGTTACATATCTTGAATCAAATTGGCCAAAGGTGTGCGTTCGTGAGCCCATGCTAAAGTTTCAATCAATTCCTGCCAATATCCACGCCAAGAAATTAAGAACATAAATCCAGTAGCCCAAACAAGATGTCCAAATAAGAACATCCATGCCCAAACCGATAAACTATTCATACCAAAAGGGTTATATCCATTGATAAGTTGTGAAGAGTTTAACCATAAATAATCCCTTAACCAGCCCATAAACGCTCAACCACACCTTATCCAATACTAGGTGTGAGCGATCGTCATCTAGTATAAAACCCAACGAAAGGTTGGGGACGAACCCACATAGAGTGGTACAAGTTCGAATTCAGTTACGAAGTTATGAATGTAATCTAATTGGTGGTAGGAATAGATATTATCGAAAACATTTAGCGAAATTGAAAGGGGTGACAACAAATGTCAGATGGGGGGATTAGGTTTGTCAATTAACAACTAAAACTATTACGAAAAAAGGGGTTTTAACAATATTAAGAGGAATTCTCGAGATGTGATCGATTATAAGCTATGACGCAATATGGGTAACTGAAATTTAAAAATAATTTGTTGAATCATTTTGGGTAGGCAAGACTATAAGTGCAATAGTTTTCTCTCGAACAACTATTACGGTTCAGGCGAGTTCTCTCGAACCTCGATAAGCTTTACACTACAAAATAAACCACAACCTTAATTTATCAGCTCGCTCGAGCTAGATAGGTAGTATCGAGTTTAGGATTCACTCTCTCGAGCAGAACCCATATCAACCGAATAACTACAATCATTAATCAAAAGCTTTGGTTCCAAAACCTCTTTCTCAAGCAAGCCAAGAACTATAAGTTAGAATTGCAATTGCACCTACAATTTATATCTTAAAACACAGCTAATGATTAAACCAACATTAAAACAACCAAAAAAAATCATTAAACAACAATATACATAAGCTAATTTGTCAAATAAACACATGATCACACCCAAGAATTGGGGTTTTAGCTACACATCATAAAAAGAGAGAAACGATTACCAAATACATTAGCCATGATCTGGATAAAGGTTCCCAAGTCTTTACAATGGTCCAAATTGACTAAATTTCAAAACCCACTTACAAATCCTCAAGTTTTAGGTTCAAAACCTTCAAAGTCTACAATGGAAACTGAAAAACTCAGAGAAAAACTCAAAACTCTGGAACTCAGGGAATTAGAACTGGAAGAACTATAAAGGGACTCTTGAAATTTCATATAAAATTTCTATTTATAGTTGCCCAATTTTTGGCCTAAAAGACCATTGGGCGAAGTAAGTCGGACCTCGCCGAACCAGTAGGCGATCTGCCCTTTGCTCCAATCCATCGCTGATATGCATTGGCCATTTGTCTTCAGGGTTTTGTGACTTTAGGCGATCAAGGTTTCCATCGCGGAGTCGTTCGGCGATCTGCCGACAGCCCATTCATGTGGCCAAATTACTTCTTCCCCAGGGCTAGCACACTTCAACTTTAGGCGAGCTAAAGAGCCACTCGGCAGTTCGCCGAGTGGTCTTGGCGATCACCAGGATCGCTTTTCTTCACTTCTTCAGCTTGTTTGCTTCTATTTTCTAGGTAGTGTCCTTGCCTTGCTCCTTAGCTTTCATAGCTGCAAATCAACACTTTAACTTCAGTTTAGTGCATAAATTAGGCATTTGAGGACACTAAAACTATCAAAACAAAGCCCTAAATGAGTCAAAATTTTGGACTCATCAACACCCCCAACTTAAACTTTTACTTGTCCTAAAGTAAAACTCAAGATTAATCAGTTCAACAAGGTTCTCTACAAATAGTTCTACTTAAGACTTAACATGAATGCACACAAAAGGTTCAAACTACACATACAATGCTCTATTGTGCACTCAAAGTTTCAAATTGTGACTCACCATTATTGAGTGTACTCAAGCTCACAATGCTTGCTTAAAATGCAAGTTCAAGCTCAACAAAGGTACTCAAATGCCCTCACAACAAAGATTATTCCATATACACACAAAATTTCTCAAAAATTCAATGTCCCGGAATCACATACAACTCTCACACTCAAAAAGATGAAAACATGCATGACTCCACCCATAGGCTTGCCCTTATTTTCTAATCAACATTCGTTTCGGCTCACTCAAGATCACAAAGGTCTTTTTAAGGCTTGTAATGGGGCTGCGTTTAAAGGTATGGTCATTTAGGCTTAGTGGCTTCTACCTTCATGAAGTATGGCCTGAAAATTACTTTCTCCTCCTTCTCTTTCACATTCAAACATGTTCATAATCTACCCCAGTATTCAACTAAACATGAATCACCGGATACCCCATTTCTTTCACTATTTTCACACACTTAATTTCACAATTTTTTCTCTTTTTCAGTCTTTTTGTTTTCTTTATTTTCTTTCTCTTCTTTGTTTTTTTTATATGGATGGGCTCCATCTTTTTCAGAACAATCCCTTAAAGGGGGATTCTTCACAGTTCTTGACTCTTTTTTTTAACCACACCCCCAACTTAGGCATTTGGCCTAAGTTGTCTATTCAAACGAACCAATACTTCATGAAGGTTATGGGTGATGGGATAAAGAGGTAAAAGTAGTTCAAATTTCTTTCAAAGAAAAGGATAGGCTCAAAAGGTGTCAAGCAAGATTCACACTTCTCACAAGGTTGGCCATAAAGAGGTATATTATAAAATTTTTTGACTATTCAAAAAAATTGCCTAAGAACATTTCAATTGCTTTCTTCACTCAATCAATCGGACCCAACGGGGCAAATTCTAGGTGTCATCAAGCACAATGTTCAAAACAACCTCACCACACAAGGCATTGATACAATTATCAAATAAGACACCACACTTTCTAGCTACCGTGCAATGTTCATCACAATAGACTAAATTGACAATTAGATAGTCAGAACGAGATGCTAAAAGTTCACATATTTCCTATGTAACTTAGTTAGCCTCATCGTAACCGCACATTCATTTCGTTCAATTAAGATCTCTATTCAAGTCATCGGTATTGATCACAACCGACACTCAAATTTACACAAGAACAACCACAATCACACACAAAAGAGGTGGTAAAATTTTTAAACTTGGGCTCAAAACCATAAAACATTTCAACACCATTTTCAAATTAAAACAATGGGCCACAACTTATCAACAACCACAATCCAACAACCAAGATATATATAAACCAATAAGCTCCACTATTCACAAAACACAATCAAAATCAAACCAATATTCATAAAACAACCCACAAGAGGTAGGTATGAAAATACCTCACCCCACCAACAAAATACGCAGTTGTCCTCAAATGCAACTAAAGTAGACACAGTCTAAAAAGTAAAGAAAAGGATGTAAGAAGATCATCCTACAAGGATAAGCCGTGGGTGAAGACTGCATATCAGTCACTCCCTCTGCCAAGGCATCTGTGCCCGGTGTCTCAGCATCCTTAGCTCCACTGGAGCCCACCATGGACGTGTCCTAAAGTGATGCCTGCCTAGCAGACTCAAACATGGCACCCTCCAAGTCAACAAAATCATCGTAGACTGTATCCTCACGAACACCAAGCTACTCCTCATCTGTCTCAGCCTCTAACTCAGGAGCAACATGATGAGTTCTAGTCTCATCTCAGGTAGTAGCCGGAGGCACCTCAGAACAAGCTGGAATATCTGTGCTCGGGCCATCGGGAATATCCACCGTCCCAAACAACATAGTCAAATTAGTGGACTTCAGCTGGTCCACATCCTTCCTTAACCCAGTAATATCGGCTTTCAAGGATGTCAACTCATTCGTGGCACCTCGGTTTGCTCACAAGCTGTGAATCTAACGGTAAGGGCATCTAGTGACAACTTGAGATCCCTCAACTCAACCCTAAGTAGGGCCAAGGCAGCAGATATAGCTCGCTCTATCATTCCAAGCATTGCAGCCTCAATCCGGGAGGCACACACATCAGCTGAATGAGCCAGATGGCCAATCTTGTATAACATGGCTTGGGTGATGGGGGATCGAGAAGCAGAAGTAGCGGCAGAAGATCTCATGGGAGGGGGTGCAGCAGATGAACTAGGAGTCTCAGAAGTAGTAGGTCCAGCAGTACTTGATAGACCACTAGCCTAAGGGGACATGATTGCCTTTTTCGGCAACATCTCAACATCAACCTCCGGGGATGTATCCACCGGTGCTGCTGATATACCGTGAATTTACGGTATTTTGATGCGTTTCACTTAGAGTTTGTGTGTGTCTAGGGCTATTTTGTTATTAGAAATAATGTTTTATGTTTAATTCTTGAAGGAAATAGGCTTGGAAGCGATTGATGAAGATGCGAGCTAAAAATTGCAGAAGTAGCCAACAACGGAGCCACCCACGGACCGTAGGTCCATCGATGGGCCGTGGATAGGCAGTCGTCGGTCTTGGTCTGGAAGATGAGTTTCAGTAACTCAAATGATGGAGTGCCAGGACGGACCGTAGGTGGTGCATCGTAGGTGGAAGATCAAGGCAGTCTGACAAAATATGGAACCACGGAGCAGAACGACGGATTGTAGGTCGACCCACGGTCTGTCCTCCACATCCGTCAATAAGATCAGAGAAGTTAAGGTTCCAGGTGAAGTTTTTAAGTGTTGAGCCACGGAGGGTGACCTACAGACCGTAGGTCGACCCACGATCCGTAGGTCGTGCCGTCGACATAAGTCGCGTTCTAGTAGTTTATTTCCTTATTTTATTTCCTATTTTATTTAGGATTTGTTTTCTATAAATAGGAGTTGTAATCCTCACTTTTGGGGGTTAGACATTATTGTAAGGTTTTACTTTGGTCTTTTGGGAATTATTTGCAAACACTTAGCAATTTAATTTCTGGAATTCGTTTGATACAATTTTTCACTTTGAATTTCAATTCTAGATTTGGGTTTTCATCTACTCTAACTGTAAGGTCATGAATTCTTTTAACCTAATTATGAATTGGGAACTCTCAAGCATGAGTAGCTAAATCCACAACTAGGGTTGTGGGAACCATGAGTAATTAACAAAGTATGAATAATAATTAAGTAATTCTTCAATAGTGTTTATGCATGTATTGTTAATCCTTTCATTTAAAAGTCTTTTTAATGGTGCGCAATGTTTGAACTCGCCTCATTCCTACTTGGCGGACTAAGGAGGTAATGAATGAGAAAAGGACTAAACAAAGGAGATTTAATGGATGCTATCTAATAGTCTAATGACAATTTGCGTGAGGGTGAAAACTAAACCATATATTGATGTGATGAATAATCTAAGGTAAAGGGTAAGGGTTACTAAAGCATACACCCGTAGCCAAACTAAGGTGCGTAGTGCGATTCTCTATTTTGAGGACCAATCACTTAGGGATACCCAACATACCAACTTTGCATGTTGAACACTAGGAAAGGATTACTATTTTTAGGATTAGTGCGTTAAGGGCTTGTGGGGAACACATATACCGTCGTTTCTCTCTCATATTGATAACTCAAAGTTTGAATCTTGTCTACTTGTTACTTAATCAACGATATGTTACTCTAATTACAACCTCCCCCCCCCCTTTTTACTTTTCTCATGGGTCCAAACTAGGGTTTTTTCTAGACCCGACCCGGACCCCTTTTTGATAAAACCTTTCATTTTTAAAAACATTTCCCACTTGCATATTCTTCCCCCAACCATTTTTAACCCTTCAAATACCCACAATCATCCATTTATAACCCCCATATCACACGCCAATTGATACAATTTGATTCCCCACATCCCATATCAACCTTCTCTCCCAGATTTCTTCTCCATTTCCTGTCCATCAAAGTTCTCAAATTCTGGGTTCGGTGTCATTTTTGTTCTAGGAGCTTTTGGCATTTGATCACACACTCACCATTGTTGATTACGTGTAAGGTAAGTTGATTTCTCCCGAACATTGAACATTTCATTGTTTCAATTGAAGTGACAACAATGAACTTGACCTTAGGTTGTTCAATTAATTGTTAGAATGTTGATGTAAGGTTCAAAACACCCTAGGAATTACGGTATGTGAGTTTGTAGTTAAGTAGAATCAATTAAAAACAAATGTAATAGGTCTAATCGAAAGTTTTAACTTAGGGTTGTTCAATTTTTTTGTTTGAATGTGAATGAAATTGCATGATCCCAAACCTAAGGATGATGAATTACCGTTAAATGATGTTGAAATGCATGATTGGACTTAGTTTGATTGAAAATTTTGTGAAATTGTGGATTGAACAAAATTTGAAGTGTTAACCCTGGCACAAAACTGATCGACGAGCTCCACCTACAGACCATAGGTCAACCTACGGACCGTTGGTGAGGTCCGTGGAAAATAAAAATTGGGCTAAATCTAGAACCACGGTGTGGACTAAGGTCCGTCGTTCCATCGACGGACCGTTCTGCACATATGTGGTTCCAACATCTGAGACCCAAAAGTGGGAACTCTAACCTATGGAGGGGACCCACGGGCCATCGTTCAATCGACGGACCATAGGTACCCACCGTGGGTCACAAGTTCAACTATCGTCTGAAAATTTTTGTAATTTTTGTCTGGGTCTGAATCTTGTTCTAAAAATATTTCATGGGTCCTTTTGTGTTCTTTGGGTACTAACTAAGCTTTCACAGGTACCATGGATCTAAAACATGCTCATACCTACACACGAGTGGGCAAGTCCATATCAGTCGCCCCTTCCCAACGTATGATAGATGAGGACAGCGATACAAAGTACGTCCCACCTTCCACCAGGATCTCCCCCACTGCACCCTGCACTACTAGGTGATCCCAGCAGGTTATTACTTCCAGTGACGAGGTCACTGTCCCCCAGTCTGAGGAGGAGGCCACATATTTCAGCTCCGAGTCGCAGTCCGGCTCTAGTTCTAGCAGAAGTCTCACTTCTTCATCTAATGTCGATAGCTCAGGGGATGACTAAATACCTCCTAGAGTTGTGTCTGTCCTTAATGTTGCTGAGCTGAATAGATGGTGCGTGGATGGCCAGTACCAGATATATAAGAATTGCACCATTCTGAATGATCAGCGGAAGATGGCTAGGACCGTTACTGAGAAGCGCAGGGTCCTTAATTGCAGCCTCAACACTGCACCAGTTATTGAGGAGCTTTTCCGGAGGGACAAATAAAAGTAGATGGCATGGGTGCCTGGGAACTACAATGAGAAGATGACTCGGGAGTTTTATGCCTCCTATGCTGCCACCATCCGAAATTTCATATCCAAGAGGTCTAAGCCTACACTTCAGTCCACATTGGTGCGCAATATCCCAGTTGACATCTCAGAAGCCACCATTCGCCGGTTCATCTGTGGCCCAGACTACACTCTTCCTAATAATACAGGATGGGTTTCATTCAGACTGGGGCATTTCAGAGGGATGCCGAGCAGAGGGAGTCACTTCTACGGTGGATGGCCCGACATAAAGCTGAGGATCGCGAGGGCACTGAATGGGTGAGGGACATGACACTGCCCATCAGAAAGGCAACTCTGAGTTCCGCAATGAAGTTCTTCTGGTTATTGGTTCGTAATAGACTGTCACCTACTCAGGTGGACAATGTTGTCACTTGAGATTGGGCCGTGATGATTATTGCTAGTATGGCGGGCTTGGAGCTAAATTTCTCCCGCATCCTTATTGTCGAGATCCATGAAAGAGCTTTCCGGACCACCACCACTCTGCCTTTCCCGTCTCTGATATTCCATCTCTGCAGGGAGGCTTTAGTGGCTATTTGGCATTGTGACAGGTTGCTTGAGGCGACCAAGACACTGGACATCGGCCTCATTCGGGATGATGCCAACCTTGCTGCCCCACGGAGGGAGCCACAAGTTGATGTACTGCCTTTGGGTGCTGATCTCGCAGAGGATGTGGAGTAGATGCAGGCTGATGACACTACCATTCCAGCCCCTACAGTAGATGCCCAAGCTCCACCTTCTTCGGTAACTAGCCAGGACCCAATCTCCTCCCGAGCCACCCCCTCTTCAGGGTCCACTATCGTTCCTCAGGACTGAGTCCAGAAGTTGGAGACACAGATGGCCACTTTGCTACAACATATGATGCCATGGATGGAGCGTTCTATTGCGGAGTTTGAGGTGAGGATGGAGTAAATGATGGATCGGATGATTCAGTCTGTTCATAAGCTCCTGGATGCTTTTGAGTTGAGAGTCTTGGACAGGCCTGCCCCTACTATAGATGTGACCACTTTCCAGACGGAGTTGGATAGCCTCCATGCTGATGTTACTGCCCTACTAGCCCCCATTGAGGAGGTACTAGAGTCTGGCCCTGTGGTACCGGAGGATGAGGTGGTGATGACTGCTCCATTTGGCGATACTATGCCACCACCAGACTCTTCTCGTACTGCTAGGAAGCACCCTCGCTCCGACCACACTTCTGATACTGAGGAGGCTCGACGATTAAGGTAGAAGGAGCGCCAGCAGTTGGAGGCAAACAAGAGGCAGTCCATCGTTGATAAGGAGGTATGACAGCAGCGAGCCCGTCAGGTTGATGTTGGTTTGTCTTTTTCTAGGAGCACTACTGAGGGTGTTCCCATTGTTGGTAAGGGCGCTACTAATGGCGTCCCTAGTGTTGATCCAACAGGTTCTGAGAAACCAGACCCACCCGCTTCTTGATGGGTCTTTAGCGCATTTGCGCCACAGATTTGCTTCGCTTAATGCTTTACTTTTTATTTTTTGAATTAAAGGCAATTGCACCTTATTTTGTTGGGGGTAGGGTAAATAGATTGTGAGTGATAGGGTGAAGTCTGAGTAACCCCACTCATAATCCTCTCTTGGGGTTTTCTTGCCTGTGTTTTTTCCCCCAAGAGAGTGTTTTACTTTTTGTTGAACCGGCATGTTTAGGATTGTATGTGTACAAGTAAGTAGAAGAATGAAAGCATGATGGGATAAAGCATGAAATTGATACCCGTCCAAAAAATTTGAAATGTGCTAGATCTATAGGCTGAATTAGTTGAATGTGTTGGATTTTCGTATGACATGATAAGGAACCGGTATGATAGCATGACTTAAGCTAAAACATGAACTGGGTAATTCAATAATCCGATAATGAAACAATGTGCCAATTGTGTGTGAGAAAAGTTTGAATGTTCATACAGTATGTGTCAATCTAGAACTTGCCCCGCTGGTCCTGCGGCATCAGATTTATGATCACGCCAGTCATGCTTTTATACCCCTGGAAATGTATATTGGTTATGATCACGCCAGTCATGCTTTTATACCCCTGGAAATGTATATTGGGTCCTCTCGATGGATAATATACATTGGATTCCACGTTTAACTCACGTGGTTGTTTGTTGGTTAATAGTAGCTCCCACAGACAGACTCTTAGCGCATTTGACAAGGTTTTCAGTATATACTTCAGTATTCAGTTTAGCATGTCTTGTTCATGATTATTACTTATTCATCGCATTTAGTTCAGCTTTTCAATTATATTTTCAGTGTGTATATTCTTGCTCAATTTACAGTATTGCTCAGTTATGCCTTGTATCAGCAGCTTATATATGTTTGCTTAGCTTAGAATCGATATCCTGCATGCTTAGTGCATTCAAAGTACTGACGCATACTCTGTGCTATATCCTTTTATGATGTAGGTTCATGTACTCATCATCCAGATTGCGCTTAGATCAATTCTCGGTCTACACTCAACAGCTTCAGTGGTGTGTCCTCATATTCCGAGGACAATAGACATGCTTTTATTTTAGTCTTTTTATTTAGTTTTTTGTTTTGTTAGAGTTAGCTGCGGAGCATGTCCCAGCAACTCAACTCAGTTAGAGGGTTTTCAGACGTATTAATAGAATCAGCCTGGGTTGATGAGTTTATCATTTAGTTATTGTTAAACTCTTAGTACATTTATCCATTCAGACTAGATGGGTATTCCCCATTTTCCAGTTATCTACTGTTTAGCCCTCGCATAGTATTTATCTTATTCAGTTATTCTCAGTATGCTTATGATTATGCCAGACACAGGGTTAGCTGGGGGTCACTCGTGATCCTAGGTCCCGTGTTACGTCAAGGGAGTAGCCTCGTGGCGTGACAAACTTGGTATCAGAACATTAGGTTCAAGAGTTCTAGGATGTCTGAAAGCCGCAATAAGTAAATTCTCTTTCATAGGTGTGAAGTGCACCACATCTATGAGAGAGAGGCTACGAAGTGTTTTAAGAAAAACATCACTTCTTTGTTACTCTTATCATGCGTGGGTATGATCCAACTTCTCCTTTCTAATTCATCGTTATGCATTTTAGATCGTGCCTCCTCGTAGAGCTAATGGACGGAATGCTAATGCACGCAATGCTGATGCAGTTCCTCCAGTCCTGAACCATGAGGTTACAAATGCAGAATTTAGGAATGTGATCCAACTCTTGGCTCAGAGTGTGGCCAATCAGAATAATGAGCAGGTCCAAGTTCCTGCTAAAACTAATGGTGGATCAGCTGCAACTAGTGTTCGAGACTTTGTTCGGATGAATCTGCCTGAGTTTCTAGGGTCAAAGGTTGGTGAGGACCCACAAAACTTCATTGATGAGCTTTAGAAAATCCTTGGGGTAATGCAAGTAACTGGAATTGAAAGTGTTGAGTTAGCATCCTACCAACTTAAGGATGTGGCTCATATCTGGTTCACCCAGTGGAAAGATAACAGGGGTACAAATGCAGCTCATTTAACTTGGGATTATTTTATTGGATCTTTCCTAGACAGGTTCATCCCTAGGAAATTGAGAGAATCTAAGGCACAAGAGTTTATGAACTTGAAGCAGGATTCAATGTCGGTCCAAGAGTACAGATTGATGTTCACTCAACTCTCCAGGTATGCTCCACACATGGTTGCCGATTCCAGGGCACAAATGAGTAAGTTCATATTTGTGGTATCTAATCTGGTGAAGACCGAGTGCATGAATATTATGATTCTAGGGGATATGGATACCTCCAGACTAATGACTCATGCTCAGCAGGTTGAGAGAGATAAGCTTAAGGAATTGGCTAAAGATAACAAAAAGGCCAGAAGAGGAAACTATGAGTACTCACAGCAAAAGTCGGGCAGTGGAAATCTCTCACAATTTCAGCAGAGGTCTACAGCCCCAGCACCTTCATTAGATAGTGCTCGATCCCTCAGGTTTCGACAGGATCAGAAAGGTAGGGCATCAGGCTCTAAATCTCAGGGGAGTGCTTCAGGTAACATGACCTTCCCAACATGTCCAAAGTGTGGTAAGAACCATTTGTGGGAATGTCTTGCAGGCAAGGAAGGTTGCTTTGGGTGTGGTAATTCTGGCCATAGGTTGAAGGATTGCCCTTCTGCCAAGCAAGGGCAAGGAGGTAACGACAATATGGCTCAGTCAGCAGCACCAGCAGGTCGCCCTACTTAGCAGGGTGCTTCATCAGGTACAGGTCGCGGTCAATACAAAAACAGGTTGTATGCTCTCTAGGCTCGCCAGGACCAGGAAGATTCTGCTGATATGGTCAGTGTTACGTTACGAGTCTTTCATTTAGATGTTTATGCATTGTTAGATCCAGGGGCTACACTGTGTTTTGTAACTTCTTATATAGCAGTAAACTTTGGTGTCAGCCTATAAACTCTCTCAAAACCCTTCTCAGTCTCTACTCCAGTTGGTGACCCAGTTATAGCTAGACAGGTATACAGAAATTGCCCTGTCACAGTCTCTCAGAAAAGTCACCTCAGCAGATCTTGTAGAGTTAGAAATGGTAGATTTTGATATCATTCTAGGCATGGATTGGTTACATTCCTGTTATACCTTTGCTGATTGTAAAACTAGGATCGTTCAGTTTCAGTTTCCAAACGAGCCAGGCTTAGAGTGGAAGGGTTGTAGTTCAGTTCCTATAGGTCAATTTATCTCTTACCTTAAGGCCAAAAAGATGATCTATAAAGGTTATGTCTATCATCTTGTTCGGGTTAAGGATTCAAACTCCGAAACCCCAACTCTTGAGTCAGTCCCAGTAGTAAATGAGTTTCCAGAAGATATTCCCGGAGTTCCTCCCGAAAGGGAAATCGACTTCATAATAGATCACATCCCAGATACCCAGCCTATTTCGATTCCTCCCTAGAATGGCTCCAGCCGAGCTTAAGGAATTGAAAGAGTAGTTGAAAGACCTTCTAGATAAGGGCTTCATCAGACCTAGTATCTCTCCATGGGGTGCTCCAGTGTTGTTCATGAAAAAGAAAGATGGTTCTCTCAGAATGTGCATTGACTATCGTCAGTTAAATAAAGTCACCATGAAGAATAAGTATCCCATCCCGTGGATTGATGACCTGTTCGACCAACTTCAGGGTGCTAGTTGCTTTTCTAAGATAGACCTCAGATCCGGCTATCATCAGCTCAGAGTTAGAGAAAGTGACATTCCGAAGACAGCTTTCAGAACTCGGTATGGTCATTATGAATTTGTAGTCATGTCTTTTGGACTAACAAATGCTCCTGCAGCTTTCATGGACTTAATGAACAGGGTTTTCAGACAATATTTGAACTTGTTTGTTATCATCTTTATTGATGATATCCTTATTTATTCTCAGAGTGAGGAGGAGTATGCGACTCATCTGAGAGTTGTTCTGAAAACTCTCAAAGATCGCCAGTTATTCACTAAGTTTGACAAATGTTAATTCTGGTTACAGTCCGTCGCTTTCCTTGGTCATGTGGTATCCAGTGAAGGGATCCAAGTAGATTCTCAGAAAATTAAGGCAGTGCAGCACTGGGCCAGACCGACCTCTCTAACAAATATCAGAAGTTTCTTAGGTTTGGCCAGTTATTACAGGAGATTTGTTGAAGGATTTTCATCCATAGCTTCGCCATTTACTAAGTTAACTCAGAAGAAGGTCAAATTTCAGTGGCCAGACGAGTGTGAGAAAAGTTTCTCTGAACTGAAGACTAGGTTAACTACATCTCCGGTCTTGACTCTACCAGATGGTTTAGATGGGTATGTGATTTATTATGATGCATCCAGGGTCAGCCTAGGTTGTCTGTTGATGTGGCGAGGTAAGGTCATAGCTTATGCTTCTAGATAGCTTAAGGTTCATGAGAAGAACTACCTGACTCATGACCTCAAGCTTACAGCCGTAGTATTTGCCGTAAAGTTTTGGAGACACTACTTGTATGGTGTTCAGGTTTATGTGTTCACAGACCATAAGAGCCTCCAGTATGTGTTCACCCAGAAAGAGTTAAATCTTTGTTAGAGGAGGTGGCTTGAGTTCCGCAAGGACTATGACATGAATGTGCTTTACCATCCCGGTAAGGCCAACGTAGTAGCTGATGCTCTTAGTAGGCTGTCCATGGGTAGTATAGCACATGTTGAGGAAGCAAAGAAACAGTTAGCCAAAGATGTTCACCACCTTGCTCGCTTAGGAGTTTGCCTTATGGACACGTCATATGGTGGTGTGATAGTTCAGAATGGGTCAAAATCATCGTGTGTAGCGGAGGTTAAGGAAAAACAAGATAGTGATCCTGTACTAATTCAGTTAAAAGGTGCACTTCATCAGCAGAAAGTTAAGGTTTTCTCCCAATGGGGAGATGGTGTACTTCGTTACCAGGGTTTCCTATGTGTTCCTAATGTGGGTGAGTTGAGGCAGAAAATCCTTACAGAAGCTCATAACTCCAGGTATTCCATTAATCCAGGTGCCACTAAGATGTACCATGATTTACGTGAAGTCTTTTGGTGGAACGGCATGAAGAGAGACATAGCAGACTTTGTGGCCAAGTGTCCCAATTGTCAACAGGTTAAGGTAGAATAGCAGAAACTAGGAGGTATGACTCCATAGATTAACATTCCTATATGGAAGTGGGAAGTGATAAATATGGACTTCATTACGGGTTTACCTCTTACTCGTAGACAACATGACTCCATTTGGGTGATAGTAGACAGAGTCACTAAGTCCGCTCACTTCTTGGTTGTCAAGACTACAGATTCAACGGAGGACTATGCCAAACTCTACATCAATGAGATTGTGAAGTTTCATGGGGTTCCCTTGTCTATCATATCAGATAGAGGTCCTCAATTTACCTCTCATTTCTGGAAATCGTTTCAGAAAGGTCTTGGAACTCAGGTAAATCTCAGTACAACATTTCATCCACAGACGGATGTTCAGGCAGAATGTACAATTCAGACCTTAGAGGACATGTTGAGAGCTTACACTATTGATTTCAAGGGAAGTTGGGATGATTACCTACCTCTTATAGAGTTCACCTATAATAATAGCTTCCATTCCAGTATTTAGATGGCCCCGTATGATGCACGATATGGGCGTAGATGCAGGTCCCTGATTGGTTGGTTTCAAGTAGGTGAAGCAAACTTGATAGGGCAAAATTCAGTCCATGAGGCTATGGAAAAAGTTCAGCTAATCAGAGATAGACTAAAGACAACTCAGAGTTGTCAGAAGTCCTATGCAGATGTCAGGAGAAGGGACTTAGATTTTGAAATGAATGATTGGGTTTTCCTGAAGGTGTCACCTATGAAGGGGGTGATGAGATTCAGAAAGAAAGGGAAGCTCAGTCCTAGATATATAGGCCCTTACAGAATCCTGAAAAGGTTTGGTAATGTGGCAGATGAGTTAGATTTCCCAGCAGAACTAGCAGCAGTTCATCCAGTCTTTCACATTTCCTTGTTGAAGAAGTGTGTAGGTGTTCCGGCATCGATAGTACCATTAGAGAGTGTGGCTGTAAAGGATAGTCTCACTTATGAGGAAGTGTCATTTGAGATTCTTGACGATCAAGTTCGTAGGTTGATAAATAAAGAACTCACTTCGGTAAAGGTTTTGTGGAGGAGTCAGTCCGTAGAGGGAACAACTTGGGAAGCAGAAGCAGCCATGAAGGACAAGTATCCTCATCTCTTTCCTTCCGATCCCATTTCAGCTTGAGGTAATAGTTCCTCTCTTGTGTATTAGATTACTCTTGCATAAAATCAGTCTCAGTATCATGTTCCTTCAGTTGTTCTTGCATTTTCAGCATATTTACATGTTCTTGGAACTCAGTTCAATTACAATTCAGGTTCTTGTACTTAGTGGTAGGGATTACAGCTCCTTCCCTCCATACTCAGCTTGTTTAGACTTCATTCGAGGACGAATCTTCCCAAGGGGGAGATAATGTAACACCCTGGATTTGAGAAAGATCAAAATGCAGATTTTCATAACTTGCAGGTGCCACCGACAAAGGCCAAACCACGGCCCGTGGTCTGAACCACTGACCATAGGTAGGGTCCGTGGTTGGCCACCCAGAATTACCCAGAAAGTCACGACCTACGGCCAGACCTACGGACCATTGATGGGGCCAGGGTCCGTGGATCATGACCCTCAAGTCTAGCCCAAGACTCCAAACGACGCCCGACCAGGATGGACCGTCGGTCAGTCCACGGTCCGTCGGTCTGGTCTATCGACGGCCTCGTCACCCTTTATGTTAGGGTCGTGTTGGTATTTTCCCCTCTGCATTGGCCATTTAAACTACATCGTTTAATACCTATACTACATCGTTTTACTCAGATTAAGCCTAATAATCTAGTAAGAACCTACCTAAAATCTTTATTCTCCAAAATCACCAAAAATTAGAACGAAGAGAAGAGAAAGAGGCGCCAGTTTTCTCAAGAAGACGCAACAAGTTTTCTTCAGTTCCAGCCCCGAAATCGAAGGATTTCTCAGTAAATTTCGTCACCAGATATGTTGGATTTCACTAATGGATTCCTTTCATCCACTAGGTCCGTAGAATTCAGTCAGATTCTTGATTTCTTCCTTATCTTGTTAGACCTAGGGTTTTAAATCCTTGTATAATTGTTGTGGTTTAGCTGTTGTAGTATTCGTAATCTAGATATCATGATTTTTTGGAAATGTTGTTTAGTTCCTTGTATAAAACTCAGAACCCTAGTTACGTAGATACTCTTAGTTCATGAATTACACTTGCTAGGTAAGTTAAACAGATAATCATGCTTCAATTTCAAATGTTACATTATCAGTATAAAAATGTTGCATTCTAAGATTTGCATGTCAATATTTTGAGCTATTCTGTAAGTCGGTATTTCAGTTACATTTCAGTCAAATAAATATTCAGTTGGAAGTAGACTTAGCACCGAGTTGGACTAGGGTTCAACGTACCCTCATAGTCCCAGAACTACGTGTCCCCGTAGGATTATAAGTCCCCTCTCTTGGGCATCAGATTTAATGATCACGCCAGTCATGCCTTTATACCCCTAGCAAGGTATATTGGGTCCTCTTGATGGGGCGTATAGATCGGACTCCACATTTAGCTCACGCGGTTTTATGTCGGTTAATAGTAGCTCCCACAGTCAGACTCTTAGCGCATTTAACCAGGTGTTCAACATATACTTCAGTATTCAGTTTAGCATGTCTTGTTCATGATTAGTACTTGCTCATTGTATTCAGTTCAACTTTCAGTTATGTATTAAGTATGTATATTATTTCTCAGTTTACAGTATTTCTCAGTTATGCCTTGATTCAGCTTATATATGTTTATTCAGCTTAGTATCTATATCCTGCATTTTCAGTACATTCAAAGTACTAACGCATACTCTGCGCTACATCCTTTTATGATGTAGGTTCAGGTACTCAGCATTCAGATCGCGCTTAGATCGATTCTCAGTCCACACTCAATAGCTTCAGTGGTGAGTCCTCGTATTCTGAGGACAATATACATGCTTTCATTTTAGTCTTTTTATATAGTTTTCAGTTTTGTTAGAGTCAGCTGGGGAGCATGTCCAAGCAACTCAACTCAGTTAGAGGTTTTTTAGACATAGTAATAGAATCAGCTTGGGTTGATGAGTTTATCTTTAAGTTATTGTTAAACTCTTAGTACATTTTATACATTCACACTAATTGGGTATTCCCCATTTTCCAGTTATCTACTGTTTAGCTTCCGCATAGTATTTATCTTATTCAGTTATTCTCAGTATGCTTATGATTATGCCAGACACAGGGTTAGCTTAGGGTCACTCATGATCCTAAGTCCCGTGTTACCTCAAGGGGGTAGCCTCGGCGCGTGACAAATTTAGTAGTTATTGGCGCAATTTTGTTGGGCAGATATTTAGCTTTTGTGAGGAAGTTTTGAATGATTTTCAGCTTTTGTTTATTCATTTCTATTTGAATTATTTTTCTTGGTTTGATACTTTTAGGGTCATTTGGTTGGGAACAAGTTATCCTAAGATTAATTATCCCGAAATAAGTAATTCCATCATGTATATGGAATAACTTATCCCATCACTAAGGTATAAATGGTGGGATAAATAATTCAAGGATTACCTAATACCTCCAATCAAACGCAGGATAAAATAATCCTAAATTTTATCATGAGATTATTGTACCTTATACCTCACACCAAACAATAATGAACTTGGGTTGAAATTTTAGATTTAGCTGAATGTTTCTACCAAACCATTCTATAGAATGTAAACTTTAAGTCATGTGATAGTTGCAGTGTTCTGTTAGTAGACTAAAATTATGTGTTTCCCTCTTTTGCTTTTTACATCAATACTTGCTTACTTAATTAACTTTATCAAAATGTATTTATATTTAGTTTTTATTTGCAGGATGAATATGCATAAATCAACATTATTGATGACATGGTTCATGTAATGCAAAGCTATTTGAAGAAGAAATTTTAGATTATTATTGGGATTGGAATGTAAAGACCTTGCTTATATTCTTTTATTGGTCTTGTAAGTATAAAAACATATGTTTAGGAGTATTTAATTTTTGAAGTTGTAAATATGTAGTACATCAATTACATGTATTGATCTTTGCAAATATATACAAGTCTTAACTCATATTTGATCAGCTTTTTTAAAAAAAAAAATATGTATTGTGTAGGTAGAAACTACTCACAAGTTATTGGAAATATATGATTTATGGCAATATAAATTGTTGTTGCTAAAAGCTTGCATAAGAGATTCATCCAACTTTTTGCGACAACTAATGTTGTTGGTGAAATATAATTTCCTGCAACAATGTTTTTTGTTGCAAAAAAATATTATTAGCCATAACTATATGAATTTTCACCAACAAAATATAATTAAAGGCAACAAGTATTTTTGTTGCCTTTAAGTTAGTTCTAGGCAACAATTTTTTTGTTGTTGCATAAACTTTTCACATCGGTGTTTATTGCAATAACACGCAATAACTTTTTTTCGTTGCCAAAAGTACTTTTGGCAACAACGTTCAATATATGACAACAACTTTTTTTGTTGGGAAATGCCTTCTTTGTTGTAGTGATCTTGAAGTAACCTCAATTCATACTTAGCCAAGACATGGGGAATCGCCTGTTGCATTACTCTGAAGGAACATGGGTAATCACCTCTAGCCCTTCTTAAGATTGGAATCATGGGTAGTCTCCTCTAGTCCCTCTTACTATAGAATCATGGGTAATCGACTCTTGTCCAACATACTTTAGGATCATGGGTACTTGCCTCTAGTCCAACATCATGTGACATGGGTATTTGCCTCTTGTCTTTCTATAAAGGATCATGGGTACTCACTTCTTGTCCAATTCACATTATAAGAACGTGGGTAGTCGCCTCTTGTTCAACTTACACGAATAAGGGTAATCGCCTCTTATTCTATTCTATGGAATATGTGTAATCGCCTCATATCCTTCTTATTTATAGGTCATGGGTAATCACCTCTAGCCTCATCAATTTCATAGTCTTTAGCTTAGATTCATTTTAGGTGAGCAATCCTTTCAACCTAGAATCATTCAATGTGAAAAAGTCTTTCACATTCATACATAGGCAAATCATGTGGGAACTATCCCTTCCATAATAATTACATCAATGATCAACAATTCATAACATATGCTTCACTCTCAAAGCAATACCTATCATAATCATCATTTATGCTTCACTCACAAAGAAATTC
>JAJONR010005276.1:0-62326 GCA_029582245.1 Solanum etuberosum | reverse complement strand
GATATACACTCACTGTATATGTTGTATAAATGCAGAGAAAAGGGCCCAAAAAACCCCTACATTTTTTCAGTTTTGTATTTTGTTATTATTGGGCCTAAGCCCCTTTACTTTAATTATTGTTACCTTGTTAGTTCTTAGGACAGGTGGAAGAATTGGGTCAAAGGCCCAAAACGAAAATAGGCCCAAGTGCTGGCCCAGGCGGACAGAAAACCAGACTTGGGCCCAAAACTCTCTTTCTCTTTATTTTACTTGTTTCGTATTTGTTTAATTGTTTATTTGCTAGTCGATTTTAAGGTTGTCCTAATTCAATTTTCCCAAACAAGATGGTCGTTTCTAAATTTTCCAAAGACTAAATAATTCTATCTATTTTACTACCTAAGTTACTTAGGAAAATTCTTATTTAAGTAAATCCCTTATCTTATTCCCCCTCCCTTAAAAATAGTTCAAGTCTTAAGTTCGTTTATTTCTAAAACTAATTAAGCATGTTTATATTTTAACCAAATAGTTAATTACCGGATAACCGCAAGTTAGCGGACATTCCGAGTGCCTAACACCTTCTCGGAATGTAAATTGAACCTCGAACCCCTTTAAATTTCAATTGATTTTAATCTGTTTAAATCTTTTGAAAATCTTAAGTTTTCTTAATTTCTTCCAAAAATTAAGTGGCGACTCTTTTGAAAGATCGATTTTTCTTCAAATCATAAGTTAAATCGATTTTTTTTAAAAAAACTAGTCGATCATTTCCTTTTTCGTTATAAAACACCTACTATTTTCATGCAAATAATGAAGAATGGGATAACCTAAATATTTGAAATATAAGTTATTTGCAGTGGCATTAGACATGAGTACTTTTTAACATGTGTGTGTGTGTTTGGGTAAAAAGAGGAAAACTGAATAAAAGGAAAAAAAGTTAAAGGATATGACTGAATACACCACAATGAGAAAATACCGGAATAAATTAAGGACTACTGGGATATCTAATCTCATTCGATCCCTTAGGTTTTGTCTCAACTGATGTCCATCAAGTGCATTTTGCAGCTTGATTATCTGGATAAGTTGTGCTTTGTTGGGTCACTGCAAAGAGGTAAGCTTAGACGACAATCGTTTATAAGATAGATGGTAAACCTTCCTCTAGAAAATATACATATATATTGAAACAAGAAAAGGCTTCCTCTGGAAAATATTTCATGGTATGTGTAAAGTGCAAGTTCTTGTTTTATAGGGAGCCTGAGGATGAGGGATTCTTTTTGTGCTATTGTTTCTCTTATCTGTTCGGCTGTTTTCATGCCAGTGTCACTATTCCAGGCGCTTTATAACACGAACTAACTTTGAATTTGCAGCGTGATGATATGTCAGGAATGCAATTGAGTGGAAACAAGGTCAGAAAGCTGCAGTTCTTGTTGGCAGATGCTGTGGCACAGGGCGCTGACTGCATAGTGACTATAGGTGGCATACAAAGTAATCACTGTCGTGATACTGCTGTCGCTGCCAAATACTTAAACCTTGACTGTTATATCATCTTACGCACTTCAAAGGCATACTGTAATTGTTCTCTTGGTATTCTGTTTACCTTAAAGGACATTCTTCTTTTGGTGTAAAGAGGAGGGTATAGAGGACGCTGAGCATATTTTAAATTTAATAAAATCCTTAAAGGTTTTTGTGTAGCAAGTTTTTATCTTATCTTTGAGCCAGCTGTAAATCTCTTTTGATGGTAGCCAGCATCTCCTTCATGCTGAAGAATACAACATTACCTTTATCAAAAAATATATTCTGTTTGATTCATACATTTTCTGCAAGTCACATCTTCCTGTTTATGTGAATAACTTCTTTAGTTATGTCACAGTTACTTGTGGATAAAGATCCTGGATTAACAGGGAACCTCCTTGTTGACCGTTTAGTTAGAGCACACATTGATCTTGTTTCAAAAGAAGAATATGCAAAAGTTGGCAGTGAGGTCTGTACTTTCTTCCTCGTAATTTCACATTCATCCTCTTGTGTTTCTAATGCTTTAAGTTTTAAGCTCTCTTTCTTTCTTTCCGCTGCTTGCACAAGGAGACTTTTGAGTTAAAGGTAGTTTGATGCTGCAAAGAGACTTTTTGAAGATGTTTGATTATGTTATAGATCAGATTACAAAGCTGTGCACCCTGTTCAAATATAATATTTACTAGTTGAATCATCTTTTTGTGGCGTGCGTGTATATCTTACTGGAAATCAAGCGATAAACCACCTACTCCCTCTGTCCCACTTCATATGACTTACTTTCCTTTTTAGTCAGTCTAAAAAAGAATGACACATTTCTATATTAAGTAACAATTTAACTATAAAATTCTCATTTTACCCTTAATGAAATGATTTATAGTCACACAAATATTTGAAGTAGTGTTGCCCTCCAATTTTGTGACGCGTTTCTGATTTTCCAAGTGGAACTAGTATCTGAACTTTGGCCAATTTTCAGTTGTACTGTCTATCTGTTTTTAGTAGTCTTAAGCTGATAGGCTTTATTATTATAGTACTGATTATAATGTGTGTTATGCCACAGGCTCTTACCAAAATATTGAAAGAAAAGCTGTTAAATGAAGGGAGAAAGCTGTATGCAATCCCTATTGGTGGATCCAATTCTCTAGGAACTTGGTGAGGCTCATTTTGTTATGCCACATGTTGTTCCCTCTGCTGATAAAGTCTAAACCTACTTCATTTCTTCTTCCTAATTTCCAGTGTTTCGCTTGCACCTTGATATGTGTATTGGACATTTGGACTATTGTTTGCTTGAAGCATCAACATGTTGCCAAAAGTTCTTAATAATAACCTTCAGTTTCTGAGTTTAGAGTACCCTATACAGCCTCTGAACTCATTGCGTCTTGCCTTAATTTGAAATGAATATGTAGCCATTCCCTATTCATTGTGAATTCTTCAATAGCAAATATCTTTTCCATCTTGTACCCCCAAATTGAGCCATAGAGTGTAGTCTTATCTGGTTACTTCTGGTGCAAGCATTGAATTCACTTATTTCATTCGCTCTCATCTGCTGTTTTGTGTCTCACAATGACACTTATATTTGGATGACTATTTGGGTTTCTATTGAAACTGGCTGTTAATTTTAGAACTCCAGTGAGGCTTAATCCTGTGTTACAGGGATACTTTGAAGGGCCTACCTGCTACCCTGAAATGAATCCCATGTAGAAAGTTTGAAGTATAATCAACCATTTCAAGTTCTTCTTACCAGCTGAAACCCTCTCTGTTCACTGTTGGCCTCTTGATATTGAATAGTCATATAACCTTATGGATTATGGCATTAGAATTCTTCAGTCTTTTCTTTTGATCGGTAGTTGATATTCCTTTACAAAACAAATGTGATAGCACTAGGGTAGCCAAGGATGACTCATTTTCTTGTTTGAACAGGGCTATCAGCTGTTCAGAAGCTAGTATCCCGGTTAAAATACATGCCAAGGGTTGTACCTTCTATATGCCGATGTTTATACCATCACTAATAGACTTATATATAATAGATGATTAAAGAAAAAGATCCAATGTGTCATCAGCATTATTAGTTGAATAACCAAGGGTTCAACCCTTTATTTTGTTAGGAAGTTCCTCAAAGGCCTATACCTCAAAGGCATGTCGAATGAATAGTCTGATCTTGACCCAACTGCCGCCCCCTTAGCCGGGGTCTTGTACCGAGTTACTCTCTGACCCTTGGTTTCCATCCTTAAGTAATGGAGAGTGATGTTTTACCTTCTGATTTACTGCACACAGCTGAGCAAATTTTTATTCTAGAAATTTGCCCTACTAGCTTCTGGAAGGAATACAAAAGCTGTCACCGTTTTGCTAAGTGTGACTATTTTCTCAGGGGCTATATTGAGGCAATCAGGGAATTGGAGCAACAACTTCAGCACTTGAGCATTGAACAGAAATTCAACGACATTGTTGTAGCTTGTGGCAGGTTTGCACTTCTTCTGCATAATTTTATAATAGTATGCTATACATGAGCTTGTTGCATTTCAAATTGTTCATGCTTGGAATTAAAAGCAAGATATGCTGAAAATATGGTTGAGAAGTTTATCCGAAAATAAACAGGAATATACTATGAACATAGAGAAAGATCGAGACTCGTACTCTTACTAAGGAACATTATACTCATTACTCAGTTTGACCCATGATATGCCTAATCTTTGCTTGACTTCTGTTAGACACACATACACTTCCCCTCTCTCTCTCTCCCTCTCTCTCTCTCTCTCTTTCTCTTGTTTGACACTTTTATTAGTGAGTGTTGCTCTGATAGCTGTTCTTTAATGCATCAACGCATGTCAGTGTCTCTGATATATGTTTTGAGTATGTTTTTTCTTTGAAGGATCTTACTTTGTTGATCCTGGCATCATAACACCTTATGGGATGTTTTAGGGGTTGACACCTTTTAGGGATTATTGATTTTTGTTGGTAGACAAATAAAGTTTCATGGCTGGAGGAGTTTTTGAATTTTCAATAGATTCTCCCTGGACATTAGTTCCGTCACTTATTTTTGGCGACAACCAAGTTTTCGGTGCCTCCTAGTAACCTGTTTTCCTATCAAAGCATATCATTTGAGAATCTCTATCTTTAAAGACCCTAGATTAAATTTTGAAACGTTTGCGTTACATCTCTATGTGCTTCAGTTGAGCCTCCCCATGATAGGTGCTTTTGAAGGTTCAACAGATTCTTTGCACCCAAGAGTTTGGCTTAGTGGTCAATGAAGTGGGTCCAAACTTTGGAGACTAGGATTCAAATAACCACAATAATCTAGTGAAGGCAGTGAGAGGGGCAGAAGGAGTTTCTTCTCTGAACCAGCTACGTAGAGGGATGAATCCTTCGGTATGCAGAATTAGTGATTTAGCTAAAGTGTTTTGTAAGCTTAAGATGTCCGTGTCATCACATTTAAAAGGGAATGTTTATTCCAATTTTCTTGGAGATGGAGGTCAGGCTTGGTTTCTTGTTTACAGCAATAAAATCACCAAAGCTATGATTTTATTAATAATAATAATAAAAAGAAGGATCAAACTACGGTGGAGACGAAAATACTAGATGATTTCTTCTTATCTGCCTAAGCCTTTGCGGCAAGAGTTACTCGGTACCTTAGCTAGTGGGAGGTAGTAGATACCCAGTGGAATATGCGAGGAGCCCAAAAACTGGCCCGGCCACCACCATCATTAAAAGAAGTCTTCAACAGATTCTCCATGCAAACCAGCTATTTTGGTGCATTCTAATAGAACTGTTACTTATTAATACATTTTATTGATTGAACCTGAAGACTTTTTTTTTTTGGATTCTAGATGCCTCAGTTGTGTATACTTGACGGAATTACTGCAGAGGTTAGCTCCCGTGATATTGTTAGCATCAAAACTGTAAGGACTCATGGTTTTCTCTTATTCTTTAAGCATAACTGTTTTACATTCATCCATTTCATTGTGTAACTTCTTGTTGTTCAATAACTATAGAGATACTAATTAATGATAAAAACAATGTGACATCAACTGTTGGTTGTAATTCATGGATATTTTGTTCTTTTTTAACTGTAAATGCTCTCTCTTCCCATGTTACACATCTTACATAGCTTATGATTTTTAACGTAAATGGCAATGCTCAAACTAAAAATAAACTTATTTCTGAAAGACCTTCATGGCCGAAATCTTTGATGGATATTTTCCCTGTTAGTCATCGAAATCTTATCAGTAAGTCATTCATGTCCAGACTCCAGATCCATGTTCAGGAGGAAATTATGGAAGTAGTTCTGTATATGAAATATTAGTCTAGTTCTCTAAGGAACCTCTTGGTATCAACTATTCTTGTTTTTGCACTTTGGTATTTTAACAGGCAAAAGGCCTTGGGTATGCTGAAACCACAGGTGTCATTCTTGACCCTGTCTACAGGTATGGCTAATGTGCCTTCTCATTTTTTTATGTCATGTCATGTCAGCCTTCCACGAACTGCCCACAGAATTTGTCTGGACTATGTAAAACGTATTGCATTAACATGTTCTCCAGTCTTAGAAACTGCCTATTCTTATAAGCTATGTTGTTTGGACTCTCCAAAAATGTTGCCACACCCTTGTCGGATCCTCCAAAAACTACAGTACTTTTGAGGATCTAACACACACCCGTCAGCATTTTTAAAGAGTCTGAGCAACATAACTTATGAATGCACCAAATCTTGAAGAGTTTGGAGAATAATATGTTCACTATAAAATCTGCAACAGTAGAATCCTGTGTTATTTATAATAAAAATAAAAATAAAATAGTAGAATCCTTTTTTGCTGATTTTTTGTATTTTGGATCTTACTGTAACTTGAGATCTCAAAATACACACACTTAACCCAACCAGGAAAGGGAAATAAAGAAAATTACACTTCATAATACACTTACTAAGCGTACATTAGTAACATAAACTTCTCCTTTGGTTGAAGATAACTAAGCTATAGAAAATGAATACAATTTTTTATTTGATTCTGAAACAAGGTTATTGATATTGATGTTGTAAACTTAGCTGTATGGAAGTCTGTTTTAAGACTGACAAGGTTCCAAGTGAAGTAAAGGTCTTCAGTCTTTTGATCTACAACTGTTTTTGAGTTTTTTCGACATCTAGACTAGAAAACTGAACCTTGCACTTGAACTTTTACCTAAAGCAAGCAAGAATAGTGAGACATGATTGATGTACAACTCAAACTACTCATGTTGATTTCTCGAGGATACTTTATTGACACATTCTTCTGATTGTTAATTCTCACACAGTGGTAAAGCAGCTTATGGAATGATGAAAGACATGAGTGAGAATCCAAGAAAGTGGGAGGGAAGAAAGATTCTCTTCATACACACAGGTGGGCTACTAGGTTTGTATGACAAAGCTGATGAAATAGGCTCATTAATGGGCAAATGGCGTAAAATGGATATCAATGAATCTATTCCTAGACAAGACGGCATCGGCAAAATGTTCTGAAATTGACGAAAAAGGTGATAACAATTATGTTGTCATTTATCAACGTGTACACCATTAAAATTCGAACTCCAGCATTTCTTAGAGTAGTTGAGTTATGGATGTATGGTTTCTTCTTGCTACCACCAAGGGACGTCTTTAGTGACATCTTGGTGCGGGGATTGAGTGAGGTTTCTCCCTTGATCTTATGCTCACCTCGATCATTTCACTGTATACCTGTTACTGTCACTAGCACACGTAATTGTAACTCTGCCTACCAAAAATTAGGACAAGGGAATACAATCCTCTAACTCTGCCTATCAAAAATCATGCCACATAAACTAAGGACGTGACACAAAGGACTAATGAAAATGATGGTCCAGCGGCGTCTCTAGGACCACCACTGGGGGCCAAAACATCTACTCCAGGAATTTGTATTCACTTTTAATTACTACTTTCCACTTTGGAGATGGCAACAACACAATCCAACCAAAGGTGATCTCTCAATTCTTAAACTAATTCTGCAAATTGTTTACGTTCGGTAAGAGAATAATTTAATTGGCTTTTCAACTATAGCAAAATTTCTGTTAAAATCATTTATTCTTATTTTGTATCACCAAAGCCACTCAAATCAAATTAATTTGACAATTAAATTTTAAATAAGTGATCAACTAAATTATTATTCCCCTCCCCACTGTCTATTGATCCCACGTATCCTAATAATAAATGAGTTAATAATAATAATAATAAAAACATTTAAAATATCTCAAATCTTTTAAATTTTATATCTAAATTATCTAGTGCATGAGTCTCCTATTCAAATTTATTACCAAACTAAAAAAAAAAAAAAAAAAAAATATTCCGATAAGAAACTAACGCATCACATAAATCCGATATAAAACACAAAAAGCTTGAAAATAATTAGTATTTTTTTATCAACAATAACAGCATACCAGTAAAATTCTACGAGTGATGTCTTGGGAGAGTAAAATATTTATCTCGTGGAGATAGAGAAATGATTTCTGAAAGATTTTTTGATTCAAGTGCAACAAATTCAAGTACAAATAAAATAAAGATGATGACAATAAAAAATAGTTCGATAATCGAAATATCAAAATGAGAACTATAATAATACTAATATAATTACAATAACAAATATCAACCACCCTAATTAAGACAATCCTACATTATTTTAGCAAACAAAAGAAAATACTCGCTTCAGCAACTTTTAATTGTCATGAGTTACTTTTTTTTAGAATCAAACAATAAGAATTTTGGCTAACATTTTTGAATATCTAAATTTTTTATTTAGAATACTAAATTAATATAATTTAATTTAATTTTAAAAATTAATTAAATTAAATTTCGAAAAGCGTCAAATCCAACACGTCAGTTCTGTGTAGAGAATATTAAAAGCAACAGCCTTCCATTTCCCAACCGCCACATCGCACTACGTGTCACTCCCACATTTACCCATCGCCTCCGTCACTCTTATTTATTCCCCATTTTCTCCGATCAATCAATCACCACTCCATACTTTTCCCCCAATTCTGAAACAAAAAAGATTTAAGATTGTAGAAATCAGAGAAAAAATGGTGTTAACAACGACGTCTATAAGAGAGTCAGGAGAGAGCTTGCACTGTACATTTGCATCAAGATATGTACAGGAACCTTTACCTAAGTTCAAAATCCCTAAAAATTCCATGCCGAAGGAAGCAGCTTTTCAGATTGTAAACGACGAGCTTATGTTGGATGGTAACCCGAGGTTGAATCTAGCTTCCTTTGTTAGCACGTGGATGGAGCCCGAGTGCGATAAGCTCATCATGTCATCCATTAATAAGAACTATGTCGACATGGATGAGTACCCTGTCACCACTGAACTTCAAGTCAGTACTTATTGCTTCCTCGCTCAATTTGAGTTAATTTTTTTCTGTTATAAAACAAAATCGAATGACTTTCTGAAATAATTATAATTAGTTCAGTGACTTTTGTGTTGATTTTTGGGAGTAAAATAAGAAATTTTAACTTAAATTGCTATTCAGTAGAACGATATTTGATGGACATAGGAGATTAGTTTAAGATCAATGCACTGACATAATGATTAGGTCATTTATTAATTAGGTAATTATAGATAAATCTCTGGATGAAGATTAATTGATAATCTGTACAAGTTGAAACTAACTTGGTAGATCTAATAAACTAGACAGTGTATATAACATGAGTCCTTTTGTTAATATTACTAGAAAAATATTGAGGCAAAAAATTAGTTTGATGCCTTATCAAAGTGTAGATATAGTTCGATGATTGTGGATTGAAGTTGTTGGAACGTAAACAGCCTCTCTACTTGACCCGAGGGTCTATCGGAAACAGACCTGCGGGATTATACTGGGTTTGTTGTTGTTGAATGAAATTAAACATTTTTGGAGTTGCAAAATTGAAATAGTACCATATAAATATGGATAGAGGAGATGATAATATATGCTTTTGGGTAGATACTGTTGATACTTAGAGTGATTTGATTTTGTGCTGCAGAATAGATGCGTTAACATGTTAGCACATCTTTTCCATGCCCCGGTTGGTGATGATGAGACTGCAGTTGGAGTTGGTACAGTGGGTTCATCAGAGGCAATCATGCTTGCTGGTCTTGCTTTCAAACGCAAATGGCAAGCGAAAAGAAAAGCAGAAGGCAAACCTTTCGATAAGCCTAATATAGTCACTGGAGCTAATGTGCAGGTGAATCAGACTTCCAGTCAACTTTGCAGCGTCTTTCTTGTACTGTGAATGAACTGTGGACATGAGTTTGAATGCTTATTTCTTCTGTTTATTGGATTAATATATCCAATTTTGACTTGTAATCCTAGTCTTGAAACATATGGTGATATTGTTGACAATTTGCAATCTGTTACTTCCAAGTGACTAAATCTGATCAGATGGAAGTAGATCTCTTTTAAACAAATATTCTGTCAATTGTCAAAACTAGTCCCTTAATCACCCTTTCGGAGCAAGCTTACTAGAACCTTGTTAGTCTTGTATAATTGTCTGATTACTAAAGTTTGGTTTCTCTGCTATCTGTTGTTTTCATTCTGCTGAAACTTTTCTGTTTGAATTATGGGGTATAGGTCTGCTGGGAAAAATTTGCAAGGTATTTTGAGGTTGAATTGAAGGAGGTGAAACTAAAAGAAGGATACTATGTAATGGACCCTGCCAAAGCAGTAGAGATGGTGGATGAGAATACAATATGTGTTGCTGCAATCCTTGGTTCTACTCTGACTGGGGAGTTTGAGGATGTGAAGCTCCTAAACGAGCTCCTTACAAAAAAGAACAAGGAAACTGGATGGGAGACACCGATTCATGTCGATGCTGCGAGTGGAGGATTTATTGCTCCTTTCCTCTGGCCAGATCTTGAATGGGATTTCGGTTTGCCTCTAGTGAAAAGTATAAATGTCAGTGGTCACAAATATGGCCTTGTATATGCTGGTGTCGGTTGGGTGATATGGCGGAGCAAGGAAGACTTGCCCGATGAACTCGTCTTTCATATAAACTACCTTGGGTCTGATCAGCCTACTTTTACTCTCAACTTCTCTAAAGGTAATATCAAGTGCACTTTCAAATTTTCATGCAGTGAAATAAAATAAGCTATGATTTGTCATTCAGAAGCAATTTTTAATTCCTATTTGAGATCTCGTGTGGATGTTAGCTTTAATGCTGTCTCCCAATTTCAGGTTCCTATCAAATAATTGCGCAGTATTATCAGTTAATAAGACTTGGCTTTGAGGTAATTACCGATATCACATTAAACACGACTCTGTGTTTCTTTAAGTCTGAACAACAATTGCCTGGATTATATTATTTAATATAAGTCGACAGCTGCCTTTTGCAGATAGATTGTGTACAATTGACCCTTGTGGTCCGGCCCTTCTCCGGATCCTGCATGTAGCGGGAGCTTTAGTAAATCGGGCTGTCCCTTTTTTCTACACTGCCCTTATTTCTATTATTTGTTAATATAAGTCGAAAGCTGAGACTCTTCAGGGGTATTTTTTTTAGATCTTATATTGTGCTTGCTTTGATTATGCAGAACACCTTTGAATTTAGAACACATTTTACTCGTAAAGAGTTATGGAGTAAAACAGTGGAATATTTAAATGATGTTTGTCAACAGCTATGTTCCTTCTGAATTCTGAGGTGGTTGATAAATCATTTTGTGCAACAAAGTAAACCTGCCATTAATCGTATTGTAAGCACGATACAAATGATTTACACTTTTGTTTCTGGTCTGCAAGGGTTATAAGGACGTCATGGAGAATTGCTTAGCAAATGCAAAAGTACTAACAGAGGGAATCACAAAATTGGGGCGGTTCGATATTGTCTCTAAGGAGGTGGGTGTTCCTGTTGTAGCATTTTCTCTCAGGGATAGCAGCAAATATACGGTATTTGAAGTATCTGAGCATCTCAGAAGATTTGGATGGATTGTCCCAGCATACACAATGCCACCGGATGCTGAACACATTGCTGTTCTGCGGGTTGTCATTCGAGAGGATTTCAGCCACAGCCTAGCTGAGAGACTTGTTTCTGACATTGAGAAAACTCTGACAGAGTTGGACACACAGCCTTCTCGTTTGCCCACCAAAGCTGTTCACGTCACTGCAGAGGAAGTGCGTAATGACAAGGGTGATGGGCTTCATCAGTTTCACATGGATACTGTAGAGACTCAGAAAGACATAATCAAAC
Source organism: Solanum etuberosum (assembly GCA_029582245.1). Lineage (NCBI taxonomy): Eukaryota > Viridiplantae > Streptophyta > Magnoliopsida > Solanales > Solanaceae > Solanum > Solanum etuberosum. The sequence continues at coordinate 50,659 of JAJONR010005276.1, read as the reverse complement.
ATTGGAGGAAAATCGCAGGGAAGAAGACCAGCGGAGTCTGCTAGGTCTGGCCACACTTGTTTCCTGGGCTCTGCTTCCATCGCCATCCTGTAGTATGTATTACGTGTGTTGTTTCCATCTAATGTAGTAGTTGGTATTGCAATCTGTTAATGCTTTCATGATCTTGGCTCTGTATCACTGCATTTCAAGTTTCTGTAAATATTTATGTATGAATCTATCCGGGCATAATTGGTAGAATGCCCTCTCTGCGTCATCTTTGAATTTCACGTGCAATAAGATTTGGAATCTACACCTATTATAAATGATGTTTTTTTTCCTTGTGTTGAGTGGATGAGAAGTACTATAATTTTAGGTAGATATAGAGAAAGGGAGAGTTGGAGAGGAATGTTGGAGCAGAGATAAAGTTATTTTCATATGATCTATAGGTCTTGAATTCAAACACGTTTATGCGTGAAGTTGTTCTTGGCACAAAAGGATATTCTACTTCCAACTTATTTTCAAGGAAAAGAGATTACTTCCATTTTGTTGAATGAAGGTGCTTTTTTGTGGTCTAGCTTGACTCAAAAGCTAATTCAGAGTTATTTGATTACAAAACATTGTTAGGTTATTATATTCCGGAAAAAATAAATTAAGAGTTATATTTGAACGGGTGAATATTATTTCACAACGAACTTAAAACGTATTTAAATGGAGCAAGATATCCATAACCTCACTCCAAATATTATTATTCATTTGAATTTTCAACTGTAGTTGATTTCCTTTTCAGTTCATTTTATAAAGTATCTTTTTCTTCTTTTTGATACTCTTTAATTTTAAATTCCAGCCACATAAAATTAAAAATATTTTCATACATTTTTTACATTTGTTAGTTTAAGATTATAAGATTTAAATTTTTCATATCTCAAAATTAAAATTAAAATAAAAAATTAGACTGACAAATTAATTGAAATGAACGGAAACAAAAGGAGGCACTATAGTGTATTGTCTTTAATTTGAAAACATTATTCTTCCAGAGAAAAAGATCACATTTTAAGTCGGAGAATATCGTCATCAGAAAAAGGGATATTTTTTTCCCGCCAAATTGGGCATAGACAAATACCTAAAACCAGTGCCGTCTCCCGCCCATACCGCCATTGATATCAGATCCAGAAATTCTTACAGCTCCACAAACTTAGAGAATTTCAAACGAAAAATCTGAACAAGAAAAAATGAGTGGAGTTTTAAGAAACAAAGTACAGAGGAAGTTCAAGATGAGAGGTTACTCTCTCAAAGTCGAAGCTCTCTCCGAAGTCCTCTCTTTCCTTTCCCATTTCCCCTCTGATGCTCTCGACGACGCTCTTGAACTACTTCTCGATGAGCTTCACCATCTTTCATGTTCGTACATTTTTTCATTTAATGGACACCCTTTTTGTTCTTTTTGTAATTTAATTGTTATTTTAGTAATTATTGTTTCAATTTGCTTGATTTGAGCAGTGAAGTCTTCGATTTTGGATAGGGAACCGGTGCATAAAGTGGTGAGCCTTTTATTGGAAGCAGATGCCGCCGTTGAAGAGAACCCTAGCTCCAGTTCTTCATCTGCTTCTGCCCTTCGTGTTATTGATACTTTTATCGTCCCTAAATTCCGATACGATCCTGTTAAGAAGTTCTTTCATGAGTATGCTATTCAACTCTTTTATCCATTTTCCCTATTTTTTTTAATTCAATTTATTGAGCCCCTTCATCCTGGTTGCAACTTTATGAATTTACTCATGAAGTTTACTTGATTTCTATCTGAGAGCTCTAATGTATTATTTATAGCTAAGATATATGTAAAATCTCTTACAGTCCCTTGCGAATCTGAAAGAAAATAGCAAAAACTTAGAGAATTTTTGGTTAATTTGATTGCATATAAGTGAGCATAATCTAGACAATGTTTACTGTATGAGTTTAAAGAATTCAACTGTTTCATTGGAATGTAACTAGAGTTTAAGACAAATTCTCCAATTGTTTAAGTTGATGTTTTTCAGGAATAGGCGTACTGAAATGTTAGTTCTCTGTAGGGAATACTACTAGAAATATTCAACAACAGAGAGGATTGATTATAATTAACAAACTGAAATAGGGAAATTACAAAAATAAAGCAATATTGATAGAGAAGAGCAGAAGGAGATGACGAGCTAGACAAGACGGGGATGAGAAGCCAGAGAAGAAGGGATATGAGAGGATTTAGATTCTCACAGTAATTCGTATAGCCCTCACATACTACGGAGCACAAGTTATAAACTACATTTCTTCCTAACTTGTCCAGTAGCCTTTCAACACCCTTTTATCAACCTGGATCCAAACATAGTCTACCAATAATTTGTTGGGCCATTTCATCATTTGACTCTTGTGTAAATACTCTCGAGGCCCAATTACTTCAATTTGGTCTGGCCTTTTCATAATATTCTCTTTTGAATTGGTTTACAAATTGAGGCGGCTGAAACCTTTATTAGCTTTTTAGTTTTATTATATTAACTATGATAGTATTTGTTCATAGCTTAGTCAATAAAAAGAATCCGTTCTGAAATAATTAGATACAAAAACTTTCTGTGTATAATTTTGGAGCCTCCTATGCTTAGAATTTCAAGTTAAAAGAAGAATCCATTTTCTGTGTGTAGGCACACAGGGAGGCTTCCCATTCACGGTGATGCTTCTGCAAAAGCCACCTTATACAAGGATAGATTCCTCTTATTGTTTCAAAGGGTATCTCGTGATCCACGGTTTTCAACCCTTGCTATTGATGCCTCTTCTTCTGATTATGGCAGCTGTGAGGTGAGCGGCAACAATGATCCTAGTTTAGATTCACATCTCTTTAGATGGATTGCAGAGCTATGGCTTTCAAGTTCCTGTGCAAATGATGCTCACGGTAGGAAATTGTTGTTTTGCAGATATCTCCCATTCAATCACTTGTTGGACGAGTAGGGAGAAGATGGATAATGGGAGTAATATCTCAGTTGGAGGATGGTCATTTCTACTTGGAAGACCTTACTGCAGCTGTCGAAGTAAATTTATCGAGTGCAATATCCTTTTCGATGTTTCATCTTATTTCATTGCTCATGATAGTTGATACAACAACAGGGACTAATATACTTGAGTCTGAGTAGTTAATGACTTCATTAGCAAGTTTTTCTCTTCTGACGTTGAACCATTACTGATGATTGTTCCTCTCTCTTTAGTTCTTTGGTTGTCTTAGAAACCTATCCACTTGCTTATATAAGCTATGGTTTTTTCTAAAGCCCTTAGTTGCTGGTTTGCTTCATGCATTTACTCCTGTAATTAGTCTTAGTGTCTTACAATTTCACTTCTTGTTTATGTTATTATTCCTTAAATGTGGTCCATCTTATAATAGAGTTATAGTACTAAAGCACATTGAATCTGCCCCCTCTTTGTTGATGGCAGTGTTCAAAAATTGTGTTCTTAGATTTAACAGTATTGGAAGTTACATGCTGTGTTTCCATAACCTGCAGTACAAGATAACTACAGGTTTCTTTGTGGAAAATACAATTGTCCTGGCAGAAGGTGAAATGCAATTGGATGGTGTTTTCCAGGTCAATTCTTGTGCTGAATCTCTTCTTTGAAATATAAGTTTGAACTAGATAAATACTTGGGAAGAGGTTGATAAATATCAGCAGCAATTTCAATTTTCATACATTGTGGTGCTTAGGCTCCAACAGAATTTCATCAGTCTTCACTTTTAGTTTCTTATCAATATCTGACGAAGTAACTATAGGAGAAGTAAGTTCTGCTTGTTTAGAACCGATTATATTCCTAATTCTACAAGTGAAGAATAAGATCAATAAAGCTTGCCAGTTGCCAAAGCTGATTGTATTTTGTTCCAGAGCTGATTCTGTACCTGCCAATTCACAATTCTCTCAAGAAAAGCTTGTCAAATCTGGCGTTCTTTAATATAATTTTTATCCTGGTGTGACTGTTCAGAGATTAACAACTTTTAGCAATTATTGTACCAAAAGTGATTTAAGCCACCACATAGGATTCAATGTCAAATTGTTTGGCTGAGTTTTGAATATGTTAATATTATTGGTGGTTTAATTTATAGCTAATTTGCTAAGATTATCATGCAGGTCAGAACATGTGGATTTCCTCCATTAGAGGACAGAGAAAAGTCCATGGCGTTTTTTTCCGGACTAGACTTCTTTGGTGGTGGTATTCTTACCAAAGAGGAAACTGTATCCTTTTTTACTTGGTTCAATAAGATGAAAATTGAAAACACCATGGCAGAACTATTCATGGTAGCTAAGAATGGATATGAAGCTTCCCTAACTTCTGCAATAGCTAAGGGTTGCAGAGCTGGAGAAAAATGCTGTGAATGATATGTTTGTTATACTATCTGATGTATGGCTGGACAATGAGGAGGTATATATGCTTCTTTTTTCTCTTTCTAACCCTCTATTCCTTGTTTTGATACGTTTGGACTAGTTATGGTTGCCTGATCCACCACTCTCCCCTATCCTTAGAGAAGACTTTGGGAAATTTGGAGACAATCCTCAATGGTTACGAAAATGTAGAGGTGGTTCCTTCTTTATTTGTCTTCATGGGAAACTTCTGCTCGCAGCCATTTAATCTTTCATTCAAGTCCATCTCCAGTCTCAGGCAAGTGCAAGTTCGAATTTTTTAGCTGTACTACTGCTACAAGTATTTGTTGATAAAGTAACTGACAAACAAACATAACATTCAGAGTTCAGTTTGGGAAGCTTGGGCAAATGATTGCGTCGCACCAACGACTAAAAGAGCATAGTCGATTTCTTTTTATCCCCGGTCCTGATGATGTAGGTGTGTTGATAAATCATCTCAATTTGTCGATTTTAAGCTTTTACCAACTCAATAAAATAATGAGGAGTTTTCTCTTGTGGCTCCAGGTCCTTCAACAGCCTTACCCAGATGTCCTTTGCCTAAATACCTAACTGAAGAATTTCAGAAATATGTTCCAAACGCAATTTTCTCCAGTAACCCATGCAGGTATCCTTTGTTTGCTGCACACTAACTTTTAAATTAAACGATGAGAGCTAAAGCTTTGAGCTTCTTTTCAATTCTTTAACGAAAAGAAAACAAGTAATGCAATGGTATATAGTTCACAGTTTAGATCTTCCCTCATTTGTCCAATCTAAATGAGCACAATCAGAATTTACGTCATGCAGTCGCTCATGTTAATGTTGGACGCATTCTGGGTGCTTAGGTGCATGCCACAAAGGATTGCATCTTCTGCTGAAACGTTAGCATATTATATTATAGATGAAATGATGCATTCTTAACTCTTCATGTTGAAACAGAATCAAGTTTTATACCCAAGACATTGTGCTATTCCGCCATGATATGCTTTATAGAATGCGAAGATCGTGTCTGATACCTCCCTCAACGGAAGAAACCAGTGATCCATTTGAGCATGTAAATTGTCTTCATATTCTCAAAGTTTGGATTTTGTTTGATATCATAAGTCAAATTTCCGGATATGCTCATGTTTTATTTTTCCTTACAGCTTGTTGCGACTATAATACATCAAAGCCATCTCTGCCCCCTCCCCTTGACGGTTCAACCCATTATCTGGAATTATGATCACGGTCTACACCTATATCCAACCCCGCATACGGTACTTTCCTCTTTCTTCTATATAGAGATTTTTTCGAAATCAGAGTTTCTTCAAAATTTATATTCCTCCATCAGACAAAGTTAAACAATATGCATGTATAACTTCCTATTTAAAAGCTGTGATGCTAAATCATCAAAATATACCCTGAACTTGATGAAATTACATTGCACTAGCAACTAAGTTGAAGTTTCAAATTTGATTTTACTTGAACACGGGTTTTTTTTCCTAACACCGAAAATCCGATAGTTTCCTGGCTATGCTGTCTGGACCCTCCAAAAATGCATATCTTTTGGAGAATTTGATACACACCCAACAATATTTTTTGAAGAGTCTGAGGAGATATATGATTGCAGAATCATGACTAACGTCTGTGATTTTGTTTCACAATGTTTCCCATGTGGTTAAATGGTTTTGTAGATTGTCTCAAGCTGAGAATATGTATTCTCTTTTTTCATACTGTTATGACCTGAAACTGATAACAGGATATGCGCTTGAACTATAATTGATAAAGTTTGATCTGATATTTCCAAACAGATAGTGTTGGGGGACAAAAGTGAGCAGAAAGCTTTCAGATACACAGGAGTTACATGCTTTAATCCTGGTTCCTTCTCAAACGATGGCACATTTGTGGCATACCGGCCGTGCAATCAAGAAGTAGAATTATCAGCATTGTAACTTGTAAGCATCAACTTCAAGCTGGCATCTTAGCTTAGTGATTAACTCTTTGGTGGCTAAGTTAGTCTTAATTCCCTTTCTGCTCTTTCATAGGATGGTTCTGTATATTAATTTATTGTCCTTGGTTGTCTACTGCATTGTTAAGCTCGTAGTATACTCATTCTTACAGGTTGTAAGACAATTTATTGTCAGTTGATTTTCAAAGTCGAATAATCTTGGGTGGATGAGAACTTTTAATACAGCCTCTCTACCATCTCAAGGTAAGGGGTAAGGCTGCCGTAGGATTATACTAGGTATGTTGCTGTAACACAATTGGATATCCTCATTCAAGACACTATTTTGGTTCGATTTCTTCTTTTCTCCTTCGTGTTGCAACAACAAATCCACTGAAATTCCACAAGGTAGAGTGTAGGCATATCATATTGTGTTAGAATTTGAAATTTTAGTGTAGCTTGAATGTATGTAGCATGTTGTGACACATGGAACTGGAGAATATCAAATCACTGAACCTATTTGTGCAAGATGGCACAATTTTCTTTCCTTTTGAGTAATTGAGAAGACTTTTTTCACATATCTGTTAGGGTCTGTTCTTGTTATGATTAATGTGTTGGGTCAGTCAAATGTGGATGCTACAAAGTACCAAATGTTGTTATCATTGTGGACTTGTGAGATTATTGCACTAATCACACTTATTTATGCCGAAAGATAAGATTATTTGTGTCAATGCGGTAGTTATTAAAATATTTGTCCATATGCTATAATATCTTTTTGAATGATTTGATAATGTAATTTCTTTTTACACTGATAACACATGTATAACTTTAATTCTATTTAGAAATGAGTTGAATAAACTACTAACAATTACCTAATCTTAGACAAATTTGATCTCATAGGACTTTGAAATTATTATTCAACAGCTCCCTTATTTCAGTGTAGCGTATATCTTATAGGTTTTAGCAATTGATTAGAAGTTCATTGGAGGCGTAGCATCAAATGTCTCATCCTTGAACATTAAATTGATAAACTTTTCTTTGTTCGACTAAGCTTCACTCATAACAGAAATAGCGGGTAATATGATTTGTAACGAAGTTTTAATATAATTAAAATGTTTATTTAAAGATTTTTATAAATAGTGGTTTGTCAATTTTCATTCATTCATTGTTATCATCTCATTATTATCAACTATCATTGTTGCCTATTATTATTTTCAATTATGTGCTACTACCACATACCAATTACTATCCTCAACCACAACCATCATTACTGTCAATCACTATAATTAGTTGTCTTATCACTAACCATCATTGTCACAACAATCACCGCGTACCAACCACCATTCTCAACCACAACCACCATTATTGTCAATTACAATCATTTGTTGTCATTACCACTAGCCACCATTTACCGTCATCATGACTAACCACCACTACAACAGCCACCTATCTATCGACAACTATCGTCATTATTCACCACTTGCCATTAACTATAACTATCACTTATCAACCGTCGGCACTATCTACTACCCACATCTATCCATGAGTCACCATCATCCCAATCGCTATTCACAACCATTCCGTTTGCCAACCATATATATCTATAATGCATATCTTAATATTTAAATATTTACTCAAATTCAAACTATCTTAATTTAATACAAAAAAATGCTAATTAATAGAATGTTGTATATAATGACTAGCCGTACCGTGACACAAAGATTACAAGGGATTGCATAATTTATTTAGGAATTTGTTTCTCAGAATTAAGAGTTTAGTTATATTACCTTAGAAAGTCAGTTACAATTAAAATTTTGGAAAAATAGTGGTAACCTACTCGAGGATAGAGAACAATTATTATTTATATTATCAGTTGATACAAAACAAGATCTTTACTAGACATGTGTTTTATTCTATCTACACAAAGGAATGTATGTATCTATGCAAGTTAGAACTACTAACTAAGAGCGTTAATTGTTCGATTCGGATCGATTTTTTATCGAAACTAAAATTAAATCAATTAAGTTAATTTTAAAATTTATAAAATTAAATCCAATCAGATAAAATAAAAACCATTGATTTGGTTCAATTTTTCAATTTATAACTAACTAATGAAAATTTATAAAAAAAAAATAATAATAATAATAGTGGCATGAGATAACTATTTCAAATGAACATGAGTTAATAAATTCTCTCTATTATTACAAGATGAATACATCTGAATTTTCAATACTATTCCAAAACTTTAACATAGTTTAAGTTGCATAATTGTAGAGCTTCCTCCATCTCATATGTTTAATATCCATATAAGCAATATACCACTTTAAATAGAATGATCAATCCTTCAAACATTAAAGGGGCAAGTGAGTAGATGAATATTTTAGCAGTGAAAATTAAAAACTGGTTATACACAATATACCACATATAGAAAATTAAATTTAGAGTGTTGGGTTTGGATATATTTTTAAAGAAATGAAATTTAAAAGTGTTGTTTAGTGCATATGAAATAAGTAGATCAAAATCAAATTAATGATTAAAATTAAAGGTATAAAATAAGTATAATTATTTATGAAAACGAATATCATATATTCAAATAATTATAAAATTTATGTATACAAATTAATTATCGGTTCAATTTGATTATTTTATTATTATTATTATTTTAGTAAAAATCAAATCAAACATTATGGAATTTTTAAAATTTCAAACCAAATATAAGTTTTTCAGTCGATTTGGTTTGATTTTTCGCCAAATCGTGAACACCCCCTCACATACTTCTACCTAACATTCCAAAAACTAATTGTTCATTGAAGTATTCACCTGAAATTAAAATGAAGTAACAGAAAAGTGCAATCTTGGAATTTAATGAAGATGATTGAATAACAAATTTATTGTCTTACTTAAAACAAGAAGTATAAGTTTCCTAATGAGAATAGATAAATTAGGTCAGGTAGGTGTATACCTAATTTTAAATGTCAAGAGGGGAATGGGAAAATAAAATTCTTTAACTTGCAAATGGTTAAGCTGTTAATTTTCAGTTAGCAATTTGCAGTTGAGAAACTTAATTGTGTAGCTTCAAATCCTATAAATTTTAATTCAGGTAAAAGAATGTGCAGAAAATGATATGATGAATTGAACAGACAAGCTAACATATTGATTAGGTGAACATACTCATATAAGAAAAGAACGGGCGGACGTTTGACCATGAAAATTTTTATTTTTTATTTTTGGAGTTTAACTTAGAACAATTTCCAAATATTATTTTTCATTTTAAAAATAAAAACTTCTTTTTTTATTATTTTCATAATGAAACGTTATCAAACGCTTACTAAATGACGAAGGAAGTATAATTGCATGATAACATTGTTGTTTTTCTTACAATTGAATTTAAATTCATATAGCTTGTGAAATTCCTTTGTGTGATTGTTAATTTTATATGATAGGCATGCTAGATTAATTATCGAGGTGTCGTAAGCTGGTTCGAAGTCTAAGCAATATTTTGAGTCATACATAAATGAATTAGATACAACTCTATCATTGTCTTGTGTAAAAGTAATGTATATAGTATAATCGGAAAATGCGTATCTAGTATAATGCGTGAGATTTGTCACGTAGGATGATAGTAAGTGGATGTTTGAATTGGCTTATTTTTAGTGATTTTTGACTTTTATGCTATTTTTTTTAGTTTTGGAAGTATTTAAATAACTCAAAAAATACTTTTAAACACATTTTTAAGATTGAAAAAATACCAAAAAAAAAAGTCAAAAGTTGCAGTGTTCCCAACTTATGACTTTTAACTTATAAATCACTTAAAAAATGTCAATCCAAACACCCCCTAGATGTTTATTTCTGCACACAAAATTTGAGAGTATATATATCAGATAAAACCAAATTAAAAGGCACGTTCGCTTTTATATTTCCTTAACTTCCATTGGTCCATGTCCAAGCTAATTACTCTCTGTAAAATGAACCAACTTTTTATAGGTACGACTGTATGAGTGTAAAAGGTTGAGCGACAACACATAGATGACTAGTCGATTACTTTATTTTTATGAATTATACATAATAAGACTTTGTGGTATATATGTTTAGAACGGAGAACTAATATATTTTACTAAAAATAACGAATTTGGAATGTCATTTATGAATTTTGTTTTCTTACTTCCCTTGGTGAAGTCATTTTCTATATTTTTTAAGAATTTGTTTTTCTTAGAGAAAATGTTTCTTAACCAATTAAATATAAAAAATATTATATTTTTCTGAGTCATACCAAACACACCCTTAATATGCATGCATGTATTTTCCTTATATATGTATCCTAAATTTGACAATATATGCTGATGAACCTTTAAACGTAGATTTGCATGCGTAAATCAAATCAAGAGAAATAAAATTAAGAGATTAAGGAAGTAGGTAAAACCGGTGAAGACACAAGATCTAGTCCAACATAAATCTTTTTTTTTTTTTTTTTTTGGTTTTCTTGTATCTACATGGGAGCTAGAGGCGGAGCTCGCTAGGTGGGGGTTCGTAGGTTCGGACGAACCCAATAACTTTTATATAGATCATGTATTTGTATTAAAAAAATAAAATAAAAATATGTATATTACCTCGTGAACCCCTAAAAAAAACTAATTGACAGCTTAGAGGTAAGGAAGGGGTCGTGGTCTCGTGGAAACATTTTTCACGCTAGAGTTGTGGGTTCAAATCCAACTATCAACAAAAAGTTTCCCTTTTAAAAAAAAAAAGGAAATTTAGACCCCCAAACTTCTAATCCTGGCCCCGCCTTTGAATTTGGAGCCCGACTAAATTCGAATTTGCGTCGGAAAGTCCGCCTCTGATTGGAGCCCGATTAAATTCAGATTTGCGCCGGGATAACGCACTCCCTAACAAAGACGACTCCTTACCCAAGGGGACTCGAACCAGAGACCTCTTGTCAAGGATGAAAGAGTACTTGTCACTCCACCACATCCCTTGTGGGTTAGTCCAACATATATCAATATGCTATATAAATTTATTATTGTTATTATTATTATGACGCTTATACTTTTGCCATGTACCCGTTAGGCGATTACTTGTGTGATGAATTTATAATTTGAAGTTTATAAAATATACATGTTCAATGAATTCCTAAATAAATATACATGATTTAGAAAATTCCTCAATTGATCAACATTACTGAATTCTGTCGAATTTGTACTTTTCATGCGCTTCATTTATAAGCTATGCTTCAAATTTACCTTCAAAATGATAAATTAATTTTTCTTTTGTTGGTAGTTGTTACGAACGAGAAGGACTAGGTGGATACATGACATATATAGAAACTTATAAAGTTTTGCTTACAAATGGAGGTTGAAAGATGTAGACTTCCTTAATTGTAACAAGTCCAATTTCACATAAAATAAAATATAGTAAAAATAACCTAAGTTAGGCCAACTATATGAAAGTAGTCTTATGACAAGTCAACAACACCTTTTCGTTATCTTTTGAAACAAAACAAAACAATTACCAACTTTTTGCTAATTTCTTTAGTTTATTAATATTGCATTTTCGTTATTCATGTTTAACAGATTTATAATAACATATATAATCTATTTTGTTGAACTTTATATTAAAGAGAAAAAGCAACATTTACTTTTTTGTTTAGTCATCAATTAGTAACATCATTGTTGTTAGAGGACCCATGAGGCCATGACTAAGAGGGTTAATGCCCATGTCAGCGCTACTGACTTCCTTTAAATTTTAATTACTTTTTTCACGTGAGAGATTAGGAGTTGAGCTAGCTAGAATTTTGTATTTCAGAAAATGTAGTTTATTTAATTTTGAACAAATTATTTATATATACTATTAAGTGAATTTTTTTAGCACAATTATAAAGTTTGGACCAAAGCTAGTCATGAGTTTTGCTTTAACTATTATAATTAGAAGACATGTAATTTTGCCCGCGTGACATTATTACTAGTACTAGTATTTAACTAAAATGTTTTATGTACTTTCTTTAAATTTCTTAATCATGGTTATAAAGAAATACTCTAGTTATCTTATGTAACATTGTTACTAAAACTTATGTTTTAGGCCATTTATCATCTTTTTCAAGGTCATATAATCCACACTTATCATATACCACAATTACTTATAGTCTCCTTTTTATTAATTTGAAAGCAAAAAATCCATTTGAAATATAAATAAATAAATAAAACACAAGCCAATACAATATTATATTATATATAGATATACTCGTCCTACATATGTATAATATTTGTTGGCTAATTATGTTGATTGGATTTATGACTTTCACCTTATTAGTGAAGGTTCGACTTGTGGAATTATTCCTAGTTTTGAAAAAGATGTGCTACTCGTGTTCCTATATATATGTGAAGTTTCTAACATCTCAGCTCGAATATTATAGAAAGAATATATAAAGTTTATTTTGTTGATAAACTCAAAGACTTGTGACTTTATGTAGTCATTTTCCCTCAGAAAAATCATCCCAAAATAAATTAAAATTCAAGATTAAAGTTGGTAATTATTTTCAACTATATCCTCAATATTAAAGATGATTAGTGCACAATATTTAAGATAAAACAATCAAGTTGTTTACAAAAATGGTCGAAGTAGTTGAATAGGAGGATCATTATGATTATAACCATTGATAAGTTTATCAAAGATGGAAATAATTTATCGAGTTAACTTAATAAACTAGTATTTGTTATAATAATTTTTCTTAATGAACCAAAAAGAGCTAAAACAGGAAAAAATATAGATAAGGTAAGACTAAAGGTGTAAATATTTTTGTTAATTAATGAATAAAATATAGAAAAGGATTAGTGTAAGGTGGGTTATGAGCAGATGTCATGTAGGTTAGAAAAACAGTAAAGACGTTGAAAGCAGAACAAGATTCTCTCCAACTACGCAACCTAAAATTCTCTTCCATAAATATAAATTGTACTATTATACTCCCATTCATTTTCATCATCTTATAATTTTACACAACTTCTTTCTTTTCTTATCTCATCTCAGGTACAACTTTTTAATTTCAAGTTTTCGTTATCGTTCTGAAGATTAATATAATTTTCATGATCGATCTGGTTTTCTTTTCAGCTATATGATCTTTTTTTCTATACATAAGCTAGGTTAAAAGTTACCAATTTAATTTATGTGCTTTTTATTGAAGCTTTTTGGACAAGGAAATTAAGAATCAGCAAGAAAAGAGATATTTATACGTATATAGTCTATTATTGGACGGTCCAGATCGATCGATCGATCATGTGTAGCAGAGGGCATTGGAGGCCTCATGAAGATGAGAAATTGAGAGAGTTAGTTGCAAAATATGGACCTCATAATTGGAACGCTATTGCTCTAAACTTGCAAGGCAGATCAGGTACCGATCATGAACATCTAACACTCTTTCGTTCAACGATTAATAGTAATCATTCTGTTTGTCTGATTTTGACTTAGCATGAAGCTTAAGTAAGTAGAGAAGATTTTTAAATCTTATGATCTTAAACATGTCATGTAACGTAAGTTTAAACATCTTATGGTCGGAGAGGGAGTAGTAGAATTCTTATTTTTCTATTATCTTTATTGTACCAGTATATATAACATGAGTACGGTATTCTATTTATAACATGCCTCTAGGGCTTCAATAGTTCAATATCAACAAATCCTTATGCTATCGGAAAATGAGTGGAAAAAGAAAATTTTCAAGTAATTCATGCGCATAAATCACGATGGATTGTTAACTCTGATACCTTAATAGATTTTGAGCTTAGTTTAACACTTAATAGCTCATGAGGTGATCGCGCACGATAGACATTAATAAAGAAATCATCCCACCCATAAAGAATGAACTCAACAAAAGCAAACACCTGAAAAAATCAATAGAATTCAACATCAATCATATATATATACATAATTAAAAAATAATATTAACCTGGTATATACAATATAATTTTTTTACACCAAATCAGATTAATATGGATCTTAAGCCCTTAACTCCACCCCTAGGCATGTACGCATAAGACAATGGATTTAACTTATATACACTGAGAGGACATTAGCAAGTGATCACCTAATTACCTATTATAATGAAGAATTTAAGATTTAGGTATAATCATGATATGCAAATGAGGTATGATGTTAACTTTATTTTTGACAGGGAAGAGTTGTAGGTTGAGATGGTACAATCAATTGGATCCAAGAATTAACAGAAGTCCTTTCACTGAAGAGGAAGAAGAAAGACTTCTTTCATCACATAGAATTCATGGGAATAGATGGGCTATGATAGCTAGGTTATTTCCTGGACGTACTGATAATGCTGTGAAAAATCATTGGCATGTTATTATGTCGAGAAAATGTAGAGAAAGATCTAAGATATATTCAAATAGAGCTGCCCAAAAATCAACAAACCAACAAGACAATAATATGAGAAAAAGTTATATTGATCATCAACAATTATTAGAAAGATATAGTACTAATTGTTACCAATTCAGTAGTACTCATAATTCCTTTTATCCAAAAGATCTTCATTTCAACCAAATGATTCCTCGACATTTCAACATGGATCAAGGTACGTATATATACACTCATGCTTTACCTAGAATTTAATTTGAATTTTCTCTCGTCAAATTATTCTATTTTTTTAATTCATAATGTGTTCGATTGGTCAAAAAATTTAGTGAGGATAATGACTTTCCCTAGTAGAAGTATTTAGGGAAAGCTAGTTCCACAAAATGACATTCTTGTAGTACTGTTTGTCTAGATTATATACAAATGCTTTTAATTAGAATAATATTTTATTATTTACGTGTCTAATTATACAAGAAAATCAGTTTTTTTTTTCTTCTGAGTGATTTTGATGTTTATATAGTCCAGGATAATCTAACAAAAGATGGAGAGAATAATATGGCCAGATGAAAATCTATATAGGAGATACCAACTAGAATATTATCGTTAAGTGCATGCAGAATATAATATTACGCAATATTAACGGAACATTTATGATATTGGAGATTCATAAAGTCGATCCCAAAAAATAATTCGTAGTATTGATTTTTTATTTAAATTATACATGCCCTTTTTCTTTTGGTATCCTCCATCTTATTGAATTTTTTAAAGTTAAATCATTTCAGCCTAGAGAAATTAAGTTTGGGAAATTTATTACTATGAAAAGGAATTTAAGAAAGGCATGTTGTGTTTGTGTATAAACTAGAGTATTATTTTCTTTTTTAAAACAATGAATATCTTTGGTTAATTTTATTGTCAAATAAGTTTTACAGTATAGGTGTATCTTGATTAGCCTGTTGTATGTTAGACAATGACTTGATAGTATATAAATTATTTTACGCGTTATTAGCGTACATGTGATAAATATTAAGTAATTTAGGTGTGGAAATTGCAGATAAGAATGAAGAAGTGGAATGTTATGATTTTCTACAAGTGAATAATAATACTGCAGGCTCAAATAAAAGTGAAGTGATAGATCATATTGCAATTAAAAGGGGTACTGATGAAGAAGTGGAACAAGAAAATGGCTGTGATAATAATATTTCTTCACAAACCAAAAAGGCTCCAGTGAGATTTATAGATTTCCTATCAGTTGGAGACTCATCCTAATTTCTTCATTTTTTTTTTTTAAAAAAAATAATCTATGAGACAAAAACTTCTCACTGAAAAATTCAGTGAAGACAATATATTTATAATATGTTGCACAATTTAGGACCTTTAACTAGAATCCTGTAAAATTATGAAGCTTTTTGCATGCATAAGGGACGTGGATATATTGTTATAATTATTAGTTGACTTTGGAAGAAATTAAAAATGAGATGGGAAAGAGTTAAATATATTGTGGTTTCAATATTCGTTATAAAAGTAGCTCACATATATCTCCATTGTTATATAAGTGGCTCAAATATACTTTTTTTCGTTTAACAAAACATCACTGAATTAAATAACTTAATTTTAACTTCATTTTTGTGATATTTTATTTAAATAAAAAACTAGGTAGGGGTATATTTGTTTTTTCTAGCAAAGTTCAAGGGTGATTTTTTTTTTACTTCGTTAATTCAACGGTTGATTTGGATTTTTTTATTTTGATGAGCTATTTTATTTTTTCACTCATCTTCTTATAAAATTTATTATAAATACCCCCAATTATTTTATTTTTTATAAATACAAAAAATAAATTATAATATAACCACAACAAATTGCCGATTTTTTTTTTTACCAATTACCATATATTAAATAATGGGTTGTGTAATTGTGTTATGCTAATTACTGCACATGCTTGTCATGTAGTGACAAATTCTCAACAATTATTCGTTTTTCACTTCTTGTAAATAAAAAAATAAAAAAGATTATTGGGCTGCATATATTGTATCTAATCTTCTAAAATATAGACATTTTTAGTAAACAAATAAAAATCTCAAGGAAATTTTATAAACCTTTTACGATATCCTATTTAAATAAAATAAAAAAAAATCTCACGAAAAGTTACCAAAAAACAATTTTGTAATGAAATGGTTTATAGAAATCTAGTATAGTTGAGTATATTTTTGGTATGCTCAATTAGCAATACTATTTTTTTATGGTAACAATATAAGTTTCATTAGCTTTCATATGATATACAGACAACTTATTTTTCAGTATTCATGAATAATGTGTAAATAATTTCTACTATGTAGTTGATAAAACTTAAATTCATTAACAATAAAGTTTTATATAATTGATAATTTTGCGCATTTGTTTTTAACAAGACGTTGCTTATAGCTCGACCTTTCATCTACAAAACATTTTCAAAAAGAATATTTTCATCACAGATTTTAAAATTAATTTAGAAATATTATGTCAATTAGTTATCTATAATAATTACCAAGGAGCATATATATTTGAATCATGCATGTCATTTGGTCCACTAACTAAAAGAATGAAAAAAATTACAATTCAATATCTTTAGACAATCTAGTTTGTAAAACGGAAAGTTATTTAAACACTACTAGTATATGAATAAAAAATACTTCATAATTTACATATATTAACTAAATTACATAATCTGAAAATGACATAAATAGTCTCTTAACTATAGAAGTAGGTCTAAAATGGTTCTGTAACTATACACTTAACGGATTTAGTCGTTTAACTATTCAAAAACTTATCAGCTTTGGTCCCTTAACTATACACTTACCGGTTTTAGTCCTTTAACTATAAACTTACCGATTTTAGTCCTTTAAGTATTCATAAATTTATCAGGTTTGGTCTTTATCCATTTTTTAATACAAATAGCTTAGGTTTATATCAACAGAAATATTCGTGAAATTTAATCTTTAACCCATTTGTTAAGTTGTTTCTCTATCCCCGCCCTTTTTTCTTCAAACTACTCTTACGAAAAGAACAATAACGTCAACGATTCAAAATAAAATTAATGAGGAAAGAAGATATAAGTCCTAATTTTATTCAATGGAGGATAAAATTAAGCATATAATTGTTGTTAATGACTTGAATCGGTACTTGAATATGCTAATCAGTGCGGATTTTATTTAATTTACTCAAATTTCTTTACGTAAAATAAAATGAATAGAATAATAAAATTGATCTATTTAATTTTTTTTGCAAATCTACCATTTTATAAATTTCAATTTCTGAAAAATTAAACAAATTCCGTTCAATGAAGTCGTTGGAGTACAAACTTTGGATTTAACGGGTAATAATTTTTTTCTTTTAATAATAAAGTTTTGCATATTCAAGTCATTAGTAGCAATAAATATGCTTCATTTTATCCTCTGTTGAATAAAATTATGATTTATATTTTATTTCCTCGTGAATTTTGTTTTAAATCATTAAGGTTAAGGTTCTTCGCATAAGGTTAATTTGAAGAAAAAGTTGCGGATAGAAAGAAACAACAAAAAAAATTGCTAAAGGATTTAATTTCTCGAGGCATGAATCCCGTTAATATAAACTCAAGCTATTTGTATTAAAAAATGAACAAAGACCAAACTTGATAAATTTCTGAATACTTAAAGGACTAAAATCGGTAAGTTTATAGTTAAAGGACTAAAACTGGCAAGAGTATAGTTAAGGGACCAAAGATGATAAGTTTTTGAATAGTTAAAGGATTAAATCCGTTAAGTGTATAGTTAAGGGGCCATTTTAGACCTACTCTCATAGTTAAAAGATTATTTATGTCATTTTCTCTAATCTACCATATACCTTGTAGATGAGTAAAAGATAAATCTTTTGGATGTGGCAATTTTCCTACGGATGAAAAAATTAAATCTGACAGTTTATATACACAATATAAGTTTCCTACGAATACACAATATTCTTATGGTAACAATATAAGTTTCCTATATATACACAACATATGCAATCGAAGTGTATTGATTATATATATTTCGATCGTGTTGATAAACTAGATGACAGTAAAATATTGTATGACACAACCCTAAATGTTAATTGGTTAGCGGGGCTTTGGGTGGGCCGAGCAGCCCAACAAAACAATGAGTTTTGAACGTGTTCATTAGTAGAAAAATAAGTTTTAAAGGAAAATTACTTAATTATACGACTTAGATAACACAATCTCTAAATTTTTCTACCATTTGAATTAATTACAAAAGTCCTATTTTTCCTTCTCACTTAATATCCGGATATATCACTCCATCACTATCATATACATTACAACTTTGTTTGTGTACAAAATACCTGGTACAAATATTATTATTGATACATAACACCAATTATTTTCAAACATAAATCTGTATGAATCTGGTTTATAGTTATGTTATATATCTGATACATAACTTATGTATCAGGCGAAAATGCAATATATTTCGAGTTCTGAAAAATTTGAAATTATAGTAATTTGAAATTTTTTCGAGATAGGATGTAATTAGCGTTCAAATTGTTGGAGTTTTAGTACTTTATACAAGTTTTAAACATTCTTATACATTATATGCAAAAAAAGAAATATGGTATAGTGAATAAAAAAAATTAAAGAAAAGGAATCCGAATTATATTTAAAAAGAAAAGGTTTCTCTCCCTTTTACTTTGGCTTGAGAAACAGATTTGATAAAGAAGCACAACAATACATATAATATATCGCTTAATTTTTTTCGCAATATATATTCGATCATTCAATTTAAGTTAAAATCTTTTTATTGACATAAAATATTTTATAATGAATAAATTTCGTCCGTCCATTTAAATATTAAATGGACGTACTAGATTATGTTAAAAATCTATAAATTGGTCCCTCCTTGTCAATTTACCATATTATATATATTTTTTCTAGTGTGGTGACACTAGTATTAAGAACAAGGGTGCAAAGCCAAATTTACTACAAAAGTTTCTTGTTTTTAATTCTACAGTAATGGCATCGATACTGGGTATGTATTTCATAACATCCTTTTATAATATTATCAATTTAAAATAATAAGCATTACATAATTTCATTGTAAATAGTATGTCATGATAATTTTATTGTATTTAATCTTTGAAGGTGAATTGGATATATGGGAACATATAGACTCCAATATCATTTCACTAGGTACGTAATGTTTTCAGCCTACCTCAAGATTATATACATTATTTCTAATATTATTTTTAGTCGTTTAGTCTGTGCTTCGTGCGGTTATTAAAAATGATAAAATATTAAAAGATTTATTAAATACAATATAAATAAAAGAGTTGTGTATATAAAGATATCCAAACGTATAATTGATTTCATAGAGAAAAACATTTGATTAGTAATTTGTAGACTTCCAACAAAGTTATATATAACTATTTTGAATTACATTTTTTTATAAATTTACGACAATCAAATATTCATACAAATACAATATCAAGAGAAATCATAAAGAAAACATACACAATAAAATAAAATAATGCAATATAATTCTTATGACCTTAATCACTGAAAAATAGAAGAAAAAATATTACAAAATCATTGCTCTATCTTCTAAGTTCTTGTCAATATCCATTCCCACAAGCCGTTCACTGTTCAATAGTCTTCATCTTATTTTTCAAGTTAAATTAAAGCATGAATATAATTAGTGTCAAAAGTATAACAATATAAAATGCTAATTTGCTTATTTCTATAAAATCTTATAATGTTTATACTATAGGACTACAATATGAAATATCAAATAATTTCATGAGCATAACAGTTAAATTATTTTAAAAGTTATGATAATAAAATATTGTGAAGTGATGAAAATAAAGATCATTAAATTTTACATTAAAGAATGTGACTGAATTGTTAACTGACATATTTATTATTCTATGATAAAAATGGAGAAGTAGGAGAAATCGTCAAAAAATAAAAATAAAAAAATAGAATTTTTAGCCAACAATTACAATAAAGATGAAAAACTCAAGAGACGTTATTGTATAGATTTTAGTGTTATTTAAAGCTTAAAGGAAGGATTTGTAATTGAAAATTCATGGAAAAAATATATATTTAAATATCTTTAAGGAAGTAAAAGGTAAAAAAAAAAATATTATGTCCAACAAAGTCATAAATTACTATATTTAACCAAAAGAAATTACAAATTACAAAATTTAGAAAATCATATAAATACAAAATAAAGAGAGCATATATGAAAAAATAAGTAATGTAACATCATTCTTACTATCTTAATCATGAAAAACAGAAGAAAAAAAATACAAAATTAATGCATAATCTCCTGAACTCTTGTTGACATCCGCGCACACAAACCTGTTACTATTTAGTGGTCTTTATTTTATTTTTTGAATCAAAGTAAAATGTGAATACAATAAGTACAAAAAACATAACATAAAAGTGTGATTATTTTTACAATATCTTTTATCTATAAAACTATAATATGAATATCAAATAATTCTTCCTCACAAACATAATTCATTTAGGTTTTTGAGGTCATGCATCAGCATGTTGTTATTTTGGTTGAAGGAGTGTAAGCAAAGGGGAAAGTGTCATATCACCTATTAAATATCTCCTATTAAAATCTTAGAAACTATAGTCTCTTTATCTTTCATTTTCTTAAGCGTCTTTAACTTTTTTCTATCTATATTAGTATTTTATTGCACAATAAATCATCATTAAATTTATAACAATGACTTTTGAGTTTTCTAAACTGAAAAAAGATGCGGATAATTAACAAAATGTAATTAAGAAACAACTTTTAGGTTTTCTAATATATTAATAAATAGAAAAAAATGACGAAAATTTAAGAAATAAAAAGGATAAATATTATTCTGGACTTTGAAGGCATGTCACATTACTTTTCTTAAGTTTAGCTTTATATATAGTGATAGATTTAGTCTTAATACGCAAAAAAATTGAGATGGATCGATATAGTAATAGTTTTCTGAAGCTCAAATATTTGAAAACAATATTAAAATATACAATCATTCCCTTTTGATTATCATTCAAATATTAGGTAAACAACAACAACAATGACAATTAAAGAAAATATTTTCTTCATCAACATATTTTTTATGCAGACGGTAAATAAATACTCAATTGAAATAATAAAAAGTCATGCAAATACGGATTAAACATTTCTAAATTATTCTCATAAAATATTTTTTATTTTCATCAAACTATTCATAAAAAATAACACAAACTTATCAAATGAATTAAATTATTAGTAGTAATAGAAAAAGAATCAGAATGTTAATACATGAAATATACACACTTATGTAACATTTTCTCTAATTATATTTGAATAGCATAATCGTATCTTACATATTATCTTTCAAAGAACAGTCATTCAATTATAATCATCTCATTGCTCCTATAATTACAAATATGAATAAACAAAAACGGGAGTTGATTTAACTTGAAAAAGTTATATAATTAATATTGAGGATAAAATAAATTTTAAAAAATCTTTTTTTATAATAAATTAAAACTGACAAATAAGCATTAAAAATCTAGTTTTAGAATATTGAATAAATAAAAGTGATTAGACAAAAAAGAATGTAATAATCGACAATAATATATTCACGAGAAAAAATGATAACGGCTAATAAATATGTATTTAATAGGTAATAAGTATGTATATAATACAACAATTAATGAGTACATAAAAGTAGGTCTTGTTAGTGGGTAATAAGTAGATGAGTAACGTATGAATGAGAGTTGCAATTATTTTTTTGAAAGACAAGTGATATGATAAGTCTTGTAATTATGATTAATAGAATATAGTGTACAATTAAAGAACTATTGATAAATCTGTTTCTAATAAAGATAATTTCATGTTTAAGACCCAAAAACTTTGAACGTATTATTTGTATATGCTATTTCATTTTCTAACTAAACATTTTTAATAAATCCAATAATAATTTTATTTTAATGTGTCTAACATATTCAAATTTACCGATCTGACAAATTTGATTTTAAGTAAATTCAAAATTTTCTATCTTCAAAATGTGATTTTTAAAATTAAGAACAAACAATTAAACCATTTCATTTTATTCTTAGATGGTCATGTTAGTGTCCCAAAAGCTAATTTGGTCCTTTGCAAAATAAAGAAAATTGTAAAAAAACATCCAACCCCTAATTTGTTACTGATTAAAAATTAATGTCCCACTAAAATAATTTAATACAAACCTTATCTAAATTAGTTGCCATTCTTATTGCTTTCAAAAGACACCCACATCCACCTGACATTTCCTTATTATAAAAAGGATGTTAATAATAATTAATATATTTAACCCTCTATGGCAAACATTACTGCATTAAAAAAAAAGTTGCTTTTACTTTGATTGGATATTGTTTTTATTTGGCTCATTGCATAAAGTTAAGAGTAATTACTTAATATGTGCTAAGAGCCAAATGATACATACTACAGTCCTTACAAAATGTTCATGTACCATATACTATTTTTATTTATGTATTACTTTTGACGTTTGGAAGAGAAAAATGACATATTTTAAAAAAGTATTTAAAAATTAAAATTGTGTTTGAAGATGTATTTAACTTTTTAAAAATGCATTCTCTTGAAAAACTAGTCAAAACTATTATTTTTTTTCAAACTTAAAACTTATCTTCAATTTTTATTTTATTTTAAAAAAAAATATGTACGATGTATAATCAAATTTAATTTTCTTTAAAGAAAAAATTTCACGTTCAAACGAGTTCTAAGATTAAGAGCTTATTTGACATTACTCTAAAAATTGCTTTTGAAAAAATATTTTGTAATATTAATCATAAAAAATGTTTTTTTAAAAACAAACATTACTCAACCTTTTTTCAAGTTGAAGATCACTTTTAACCTATATTTCTAATATAGGAAAAAAATAATCCTTAGCAATAACTAAGAAAGTAATTTCTAAACTTAAAGGTATCAATAGTTCTTTAAAAGATTCTCTCGTCGCTGATAAACTTACCAAGGGGTATAGTTATAATAAATTAATAATCTTCTTATTCAACCATTTTCGAACACTTCATATCTTTTTAAAAAGCTTATCCATTATATCTATTTAAAGTATAGTCTAGTCCAATACTGCTTGTCCTTAAAATATATCATAAATGCACTACTTAGGAATTTGTT
Organism: Solanum etuberosum; assembly: GCA_029582245.1. Classification (NCBI taxonomy): domain Eukaryota; kingdom Viridiplantae; phylum Streptophyta; class Magnoliopsida; order Solanales; family Solanaceae; genus Solanum; species Solanum etuberosum. The sequence goes on along the minus strand of JAJONR010005276.1, from coordinate 26,837 downwards.
TTGTTTGTATTACAAAGAAAAATGAAAAAAAAGACAAGTCCGTGTAAACACAAATGAACTAATTTAAGTGTCTTTTTTTTAAAAAAAAAAAAAAACACTATAAACAGGCTTTAAAATAATTTTGGCTTGAAATTATTTTTAAACACATAAAAATTGTTTAATTATACAAACATTCATGTTATATTTATTAATTCTCCCTATTGGTAGAAATAAATTTTCAAATCACATATTGTCTTACTTATTAATAATTTCATATCAGATATATCTAAACACATATATTTTTGCTACCAGATACACTTTGAAATACAAATATATAGGGAGAGAAGCGAAAAGAGAGACGAGCGAGATAGGAGGGAGGAGAGCGAGGGAGTTAGAATTCCAAATGCATACAAATCACACTAGATACATTATCTAGGATACCAAGTACATTCCAAAAACATTATGAAACATAGATACATAGCGAGAGAAAAGATAGGCGACAAGAGAGTCAATGCATCCTAGGTACATGAGAATCTACATAGACACATCGCATCTAAAATAAATTTCACTTAATTTTGACCTTTTGTATCCGATTACATATATCTGAACGTAACAAATACGTATATCTGAAGGCCAAATCTATCACAAATAATAATTTCAAAAAACTCATAAGAAGACACATAGTTAAATCCTAACTAATGGAATTTATATCATTTACCCTTAACAATAAGCTAATCCAAATGGCCCTTAACATGATCAACAAAATAAAAAAAAGTCCACTAACCCATTCATCACGTCATCACTCCACTAACCCCCACAAAATACTACTCCATGAACTCCACTAGAATCATCAATATATGTAGAGAATAAATATATGAATAGTACAAGTCAAATAACAAATAATTACACAAATATTATAATACTTATTTTAATTTTTAACGAGTGTTTGGATTTAGTTTTGGGATATTGCTTTTAGATTTGTTCCGAGTTAGCTTTTGTTTTGCTGATGAAAAATATTCATAAAACTCTAAAACGATTTTGATGTTTACATTGATTAAATCAACACATTGAAATCGATTAAAATATGGACTAAATATATTCTCTTGAACAAACTAATAAAGAGTTAAAATTTGTTTTGGCGAAAATCCAATGATCGTAATTCATTAATCACAACCTCACAAGTTATCGAAGTTTGAAATTTATTTAGTGACGACGTGAGTTATATTTACATAATCAAAGTACTTAGAAAATAATTATACAGATAATTATTAATTGGAATCTAATTAAAGTTAGGCATAAAAATATCGAAATTGAATTACCGATTCAAATCAAGAATTTTGATAATTTGGTATTCAATATAAGATACGGTATATTTGGAGTAAAATTTCAAAATTACAATATGTAGGTTTGAATTCAATAGATATATTAGTACCGTTTGAGGGTGCATTGGTTCTCCATTTAATTGGTTGGGGTGCACTGAATCTAATTTCTTGGCTCAAATATCATCGTTTTAGGGTGCACTAGTTCTCCATTTAATTGGTTGAGGTGCACTAAATCTAATTTCTTGGCTCAAATATCACCGTTTTAGGGTGCATTGGTTCTCCAGTTAATTTGTTGTGGTGTACTGAATCTAATTTCTTGGGTCAAATATTACCGTTTTAGGTTGCATTTGGTTCTCCATTTTATTGGTTGGGGTGCACTGAATCTAATATCTTGGTTCAAATATCACCGTTTTAAGGTGCATTGGTTCTCCATTTAATTGGTTAGAGTGCACTAAATCTAATTTCTTGGCTCACATATCTTTTAAGTATGTTAATTAGTTTTTTTGATATCTTCTTACTTGTTGATCTACACTCATATCTTGTCTTCACATAAAAAACATAAGTAATTAGAGTAACCTATTAAAATTATAATATAACCGACTTTAACTTCAATACTGTATTACCGAATATTATTGAATCAAAATTCAGTTTACCGATTAACGAATTACCAAATCGAAATATGAGAATTCGATATTTAATATCTTCTTTTAACTACAGATTATCATAATCAAAATTTAAATTTTCGATATTTAATATCTACATTTTACTACCGATTACCGAATCTGAAATTAGTTAAAGCATACAATTACATGATAAATATTAATTAACAACCTAATAAAATAGTAATCTGCTCTAATAACCTAATAAACCGATTAAAAAAAATATCCATACAAAACATATTCACATTAAATTAATTAAATAAAATAAAGCAAACAACAAATACAAAAAAACAAAATCAAGCTACAATAAAGAATTATTATTGTGACTCCTCGTTTGCTTAACCCTATCAGTTTCATTAATTAAGTAAAGAATAATCCACGTCATCATCCAGCTCATTATAAGCCAGTCAACGTCCTTGATATGTCCACATCAGCATCCGAGTTGGACTCGCGTCCAAACAAAAAGGACACAGAACGGAACATCTAGGGGCTAAGTTGTCATTTTCAACGACCTACCCTTGCTTTATAAGACACAGAGTCACCACGATACTCATTCGTTTTATCGATTTTCTCTCTCTACAGATCATCGTCTTCACCCCTCACTCATTATCTCTCTCTATCTCTCTCGGAACTTTTTCTGCCGTTCTTTTATTTTTATTTTCTTGTGTACGTTTTGGGTGCCGTGGTTACTGGAGAGAACGGAATTTGGCTTTTACGGCGGCGACGTCTTTTGAGGTAACGATCGGATTAGGGTTTTTAGGTTTTATTGTTTGTTTTCTGATTCTGATGTTAGGTTACTTCTTTTTGTATTTGTGCTTAGTTTGTGGTGTTTTGGTTGGATAGATCTGTTCTGGTTGTGTATTTGGGTTAGTTTTTTCGTCGATCCGGGGTTTTAGTTGTGAGTTTTACTCGGTGAGTTTTTCATTGCTGTTGTTGTCGTTGAGTTTGCTTAATGATCAGATCTTTTAGGTTTTCACGTTTAGTCGCTAGCGTTGCTGTTTGTGTTTTTACAAATGTATTTTAAGTTTAAGTTGGTGATAGGGTGAACTTTTTGCTAGTTTTTTTTTTATTTCCTATTTTGTACACTTTTGTGTTGTTGAAAGACGTGTAGGTTCTTTGGGTTTTGATGTTATTTTTTTTTGGTTATGAGGACTTTGGTTGTATAGGCATTAAAGTTTTGAAGAGATGTGGTTGCTCTCTGTTTTAACATGACTGAATGTTTTTCGATCATTGTTGTTTGATATATTGTAGGTGATAAGATGGTGAGGAAGAGGAGAACTGAGTTGCCTGGTTCAGGTGAGAGCTCTGGGTCTCAAGAAACTGTTGGGGGACAGGGTCGTGGCCAGTATCCACCCCAGCAGCAACAACAAGAAGGTGGATACCAAGGTGGAGGACAGGGTCGTGGCATGCGTCCACCACCCCAGCAGCAACAACAACTAGGTGGAGGGCAGGGTCGTGGCCAGCGTCCACCCCAGCAGCATCAACAAGAAGGTGGCTACCAAGGTGGAGGACAGGGTCGCGGCATGCGTCCTTCACCCCAGCAGCAGCAACAACAAGAAGGTGGCAACCAAGGTGGACAGGGTCGTGGCCAGCGTCCACCCCAGCAGCTACAACAAGAAGGCGGATACCAAGGTGGAGGAAGAGGTTGGAGGCCACAACAGGGAGGATATGGTGGCCGTGGTAGTGGAGGAGCTCCACCACGTGGAATAGCCCCTCAACAGTCATATGGTGGACAGCCTGAATACTATCAGCAGGGCAGAGGGACTCAGCAGCATCAACAACGAGGTGGAGGACCACCCCAGCAACATGGTGGTATAGGTGGCCGTGGAGCACCTTCTGGTGGGCCTTCTAGGCCACCAATTCCCGAGCTGCACCAAGCAACCACACAGACTCAACATCAAGCTGTAATGACTACTCAGCCCATACCTTATGGAATACCAGCTGACACATCCATGGAAGTGGGTTCCTCATCTGAGTCCCCTGAGATGTCAACTCTGCAAGTGACACAACAGTTCCAGCAACTGGCTGTGCAGCCAGAAGAAGCTGCAACCCAAACAATTCCACCTGTGTCAAGCAAATCACTAAGGTTTCCGCTGCGTCCAGGGAAGGGAAAGTTTGGTCAGAGTTGCATAGTGAAAGCCAATCACTTCTTTGCGGAGCTACCTGACAAAGACTTGCACCAGTATGATGTGAGTGCTCAAACTTAGTATCGTATTGTTCTATCATGGCATATTTTATATTGTCCCATTGGTTTTTCATTTTTTTGGGGTTGAGGGTCCTGTGGTTTGTCATATCTATTGTTAATCATCATTTAATGAATTTCAGGTCACCATTACTCCTGAAGTATCTTCACGTGGTGTCAACCGCGCTGTCATGGCACAGCTGGTGCTTCTTTACCAAGAATCTCATCTTGGAAAGAGACTTCCAGCTTATGATGGAAGGAAAAGTCTATACACTGCAGGGCCCCTTCCATTTGTTCAAAAAGAGTTCAAAATCACTCTTACTGATGACGAGGATGGGCCTGGTGGTGCCAGGTATGTATGGCTGCAGTGTCAAAAGTTGCTTGTTCAGTTTCTAGCAATTCTGATGTTTGTTTTTTGTGGTTATTTATTGAAACAGGAGGGAAAGGGAATTCAAAGTTGTGATCAAATTTGCTTCCCGTGCTGATCTTCATCACTTGGGGATGTTTTTAGAAGGGAGGCAGGCTGATGCCCCCCAGGAGGCGCTGCAAGTTCTGGATATTGTGCTTCGTGAGTTGCCGACATCTAAGTATGGGTTTTTGAAATGCAATACATATTTCTGTAGTTTTTGTTCATTGTGATGATGTACAGAGAAAAATGTTTACTTATGAATATGATTTTTATATATTTCAATAATTTGTTGGATGTCAGGTATTGTCCCGTAGGTCGTTCTTTCTATTCTCCTAATTTAGGGAGACGGCAACCATTGGGCGAGGGTTTAGAGAGTTGGCGGGGCTTCTATCAAAGCATTCGCCCTACACAAATGGGATTATCATTGAACATCGGTATGTGGAGTCTTGACTTTTTCTGGAGCTGTGTTGTTTTCTATGTTCAATTAAAATAATCATATGTTCAATTTTGTGCATCAATGTACAGATATGTCTTCCACTTCCTTCATTGAGCCATTGCCAGTCATTGATTTTGTGACACAGCTTCTGAACCGTGATGTGTCATCTAGACCTCTGTCTGATGCTGACCGTGTAAAGGTGAACTTTTGTATTTTTTTGGTAGTAGAATGTTCTAAAGTTTTGCTCATTGTTTAGAGGTTTGTCTTCCTTTTCATCTAGTTATAGCGTGTAGCTGATTGTACTTTCTAGATATGTTGTGTTACTTTGGTAACATGCTTCGTGATTAATGTTTTTTTATCTGACATTGTAATTGATGATGTTGAGCTGAGCTGCAGATAAAAAAAGCACTGAGAGGTGTGAAGGTGGAGGTTACTCATCGTGGAAATATGCGGCGGAAGTACCGCATTGCCAATTTAACATCTCAAGCAACAAGAGAGTTAACGTATGTGGGCTTAGTTTTTGTTATTTTAGAACTTTTGTATAAAGTCATATTATGTGTAGCTGCAAGCAGTGGTGTTTCTACATGCCGCCTTTCCATTTTTCTGTAAGAATATCTTTGATTTTTTCTTGGTGCTGATCCTTATTTTTCTCTTTGTTTTCCCTTTTGTTTTGTTGTAGTTTCCCTGTTGATGAAAAGGGTACTTTGAAATCTGTAATTGAATATTTTCGAGAAACTTATGGGTTTGTAATTCAGCATACCCAGTGGCCTTGTCTGCAAGTTGGAAATCAGCAGAGACCTAATTACTTGCCAATGGAAGTTAGTGCCTTTCTCTTTGAAAACTAGTCGTCTTTGATCATCTTATCAATTCTCTAAGCTAAACATATATCATGGTGCAGGTCTGCAAGATTGTAGAGGGACAAAGGTACTCAAAGCGCTTGAATGAGAAACAGATCACTGCACTTCTGAAAGTGACCTGCCAGCGTCCCCAAGATAGGGAGCGTGATATTCTTGAGGTTAGATCTCTGCCTCTTTTGTTTATTTATATGTTTGTGGAACATATATTTGGATTGTGGTGTAGTTGACTAATTGATTGTCTGCTTTATATTTTAATATATATTTGTACAGTGACTGCTGTGTGTTAAATTAATTGTTATTGGTGCTTGCAATTCTGTATCTAAGTTGCTGCACTTCATGTTAATTAGTGTTTTTTGTTCTGGTATAAATGCATGTTGGTTTGTATGTTTATTAGGAGTGACACAATGCGTCAATATGATGAGTTGGTGATAAAAGAGAACTTGACTATGAGTATCTAAATTATATTTGTGATTTATAGCTGCATGGGTGTGGTTATGTAGTTGGGGAATTTAATTTGTTAGAAGTGGTGATTTTGATACAAGTTAATATAATGATGTGCTAATGTCCTGCTTTGCGACGAGCTATTAGTGAACGATTGCTTGTTTTTAATCCTGTGTTTTGATCCTATTCCATCTTTGATTTGTTATTGTCCTCCTGTTGTTTCATTCTTATGCACAATGTGAAAAATAATGTTAGATCTCTTTTAGGTTATGCATTTGTCACGATCGTTGTTAGAAGATTTCTTCAAGGCTAGACAATTGTCATATGTTGTGTTAGAGCTTGGAAGATGATTTCTGGTTGCTATGTCTTGATTTATTAGGGAAATTTATAATCAGTTCACGATGATGATATTTTGGTTATAAAATTTCACTTCAATTTATTTTCCTGTGTCAGACTGTGAAGCATAATGCCTATGCTGAGGACAAATATGCCAAGGAGTTTGGTATTAAGATTAGTGACAAGTTGGCACAAGTTGAGGCTCGTATTTTGCCTCCACCTCGGGTAAGTTAGCCACTTCATGGCTTTATAAAAAGGTTGTGACTTCTCACGGTTTGAGGGGGGATGGTCTTACAACCCCTGGATATACCATTCTTTCTACAGTTTGATTTGTGCAGTGAAGGAGTTTTAGTTTGGATTGGATAATCAATCAGTGTGTATTTTCTGCAGCTTAAATATCATGATAATGGCCGAGAAAAGGACTGCCTGCCACAAGTTGGCCAATGGAACATGATGAACAAGGTAGCTGCTGCTTTTGATACTGTTTAAGTTTCGTGTCTGGTGTTTGGTTTTAGTTTCTATTCAGTTAATTTGCAACTATCGGTGCGTATCAGTAGAAAGCCTGTGTTGAATTTTGCTTTATTATTTTTATTCAATGAAAACACCAGAGGTGTATTTTTTAGTATAGACTATCCTGGTGGTTGTCGTGAGACTGTTTTTCTTTGTTTTGCTATGCCTAAAATAGTATCCCTTACTACTGACAGAAAATGGTTAATGGAGGAACAGTTGGCAATTGGATCTGCATTAACTTTTCTCGCAATGTGCAAGACAGTGTTGCACACGGGTTTTGTTCTGAGCTTGCACAAATGTGTGGAATATCCGGAATGGTAAGTATGCACATTGCAGCTTTCTTTTCTTTGTGTCTCTAACTTAATATTTGATGTTACTATCTTGCTTTTTAGAACTTCAACCCGAATCCTGTTCTGCCTCCTACAAGTGCACGACCTGATCAGGTTGAGAGAGTCTTGAAAACTCGGTTTCATGATGCCATGACAATGCTGCAGCCGCTATCGAAGGAGCTCGATCTCCTGGTCGTTATCTTGCCTGACAATAATGGCTCTCTTTATGGTATAAATGACCAAGATGAGACATCTTGTAATCTATAGCAGAATTTTGGATTATGCAGTGGCTGAATTTTTTATTCTTGACCAGGTGATCTGAAACGAATTTGTGAGACTGAGCTTGGAGTTGTCTCACAGTGCTGTTTGACAAAACATGTATTTAAGATGAGCAAACAGTATCTAGCCAATGTAGCACTGAAAATTAATGTGAAGGTGGGAGGAAGAAACACTGTGCTAGTTGATGCAATATCTAGGCGAATTCCCCTTGTCAGCGACCGTCCTACAATCATTTTTGGTGCAGATGTCACCCATCCCCACCCTGGAGAGGACTCGAGCCCATCCATTGCTGCGGTAGGATGGTTGAGCACTTTGTTTTTCAGTTCGTTGACCAAATCTTTATCTTTGAGGTGAGGAAATGTGAAATAATTTGTCTTTGCAGGTGGTTGCTTCTCAAGATTGGCCTGAGATTACAAAGTATGCTGGTCTAGTTTCTGCTCAAGCCCATCGGCAAGAGCTTATTCAGGATCTGTACACAACTAGGCAAGATCCTGTTAAAGGGACTGTGTCTGGCGGCATGATTAAGTATGATAATTTTATTGCTATCTTTTTTCTAGTATTTCTGTGTACTTGAGTTTTTAGCTGTTTGTGTCTCCCTTTGGTTTTTGAGAGAGGATCAAGCTTTTCTTATTATGATATTCTAACTTTTCGTGTTCATGTTTCCTATTTATGATTATTCAGGGACTTACTTATCTCCTTCCGAAGAGCTACTGGGCAAAAACCTCAGAGAATCATTTTCTACAGGTATTGTGATATAATACCCTGACTAGTGCAGTACGAATTATTTCTCCTCCTTTGGCTTAACTGAAATACTTTCTCCTTCAGGGATGGTGTTAGTGAAGGGCAATTTTATCAAGTTCTTCTTTATGAACTTGATGCGATCCGCAAGGTATGTTCCTTTTTGTTATTTATACTAGTCTTTTTTTTAGTTTTGATGTGGTTAATTTCACTTTTTATTTACTTTTATCTCTAACAAGTATTGAATTGACTTGAGCTGAATCTCAGGCATGTGCATCATTGGAGCCAAATTATCAGCCTCCAGTTACATTTGTTGTGGTTCAGAAACGACATCATACCAGACTTTTTGCCAATAACCACCGTGACAGAAATGCAGTTGACCGGAGCGGGAACATTATACCTGGTAAGCGTTTTTCTAACTTCTACTTTGGACATCTTGTACTTGATTTTGAATCTTATTGTCAAAACATAACTGTACAGGTACTGTTGTTGACTCGAAGATTTGCCACCCAACAGAGTTTGATTTCTATCTTTGTAGTCATGCTGGCATACAGGTGAAAGTTTTGTATCATGTATAATAACCATGATGGTTGTCGAAGTCAAGATGAACTGTAATGTTAACAGATGTTTTGATTCTGTAGGGTACGAGTCGTCCAGCTCATTACCATGTTCTATGGGACGAGAACAAGTTTACGGCTGATGGACTGCAGTCTTTGACAAACAACCTGTGCTATACGTAAGTGTACTTCTGAATTTACCGGGTTTGTTCTGGATATGTTCCTACTCAACTCATTCTGATTGTCTTTATGTGTTCCTTTTTTTAGATATGCAAGGTGCACACGTTCAGTCTCCATCGGTATTCCCTTACACTTGTTTATAGATTTCTTCGACATTTACTCAATTTATTTTGAGTCTCCCTTTTTTATTTACTTCTCCCAGCAATGACTTGTTCATCTTAACATGTTAGTGAATAATATAGTTTTATTGCTCTGTCAGTTCCCCCAGCCTATTATGCACATTTGGCAGCTTTTCGTGCTCGATTCTATATGGAGCCTGAGACATCTGACGGTGGATCAGTAACAAGCGGAGCTGCTGGCAGAGGGGTTGGTGCAGGAGCTGCTGGAAGGAACACACGAGCACCAGGTGCTTGTGCTGCTGTTAGACCTCTTCCTGCTCTCAAGGATAACGTGAAGAGGGTCATGTTCTATTGTTAGAGTCTCAACAAACAAAAGCTTCCTTGAAGACTTCATTTGGCATTTGGAGCCATTCTTGACTCCGCTATTTAGGGCTTAGCATGCCTGTTTGGTTTTTGTGTTTTGCGATTAAACATAATTTTATCTGCTTGACTTGCCCTAATATTTGTGACAATGATTATGCCAGAAAACTATTTAGAGTTTGTGGTTTTGAGCCGCCCTCCCAGATTATTATAATCGTTCGGAGCATGCAGGTGTTTTCCAATTTGGGTCTTGCGTTCATGTTTCAATTATGTTGTGATAAGCCCTTCTGAATTTCAAGTATGTTGATCATCGAGTTTGACTATTAAATGATTTTCGTGAAATTAAGGTGGATCTAATGGTTTCTGGTTTTTGCTTTTCTTTTGGCTTCACATAATCTATTGTTTTGTTCTTTCACTGTTGTTTTAGCTCTAGTTAGTGTCCATCTCTTATGAGTCTCTCAAATAAGAGTTGAGATATAGCATACGCAATATCACTGCGTGAAAGTGAAGAGTAGGGCAGGTGAAGTTTTGCACGTAAACTAGGAAAAGAATAAATCTCAGCAAAGACAAGTCGATGAAAAAGAAATATTAGAAGCACTTGAAACCCAAAACCAAGATTTGATGGTATACAAAAAGGGAATTCTTTACTTTTGTCTCCTTCTTTCTTCTTGCCACTTTTGGCACAAACTTGTCACCATGGAATTTCTTTTTCTTGGCTTCTACACTCCCTCATTGGCTGATATCATATTCCCTTTTCATGTGTTTTACTTTCAATTTTCATTCACCTTTCCTTATATAAAGGATTTTGCAACGATCATTTGTCACAACACAGAGCATCAAGGACCCTCACAGCAAGTTTCAACCTACTTTCTTCGTTGAACTCGTAATCATAATGGCTACTACACCAGTTGCTGATAGCATGCCTGATGCTTTGAAACAAAGCCGATATCATATGAAGAGATGTTTCGCTAGGTGAACACCCTTCTTGTTCCTTTTTCTCCACTCTACGCGTTTATGCCAAATGCTAACTAGTTTGTTATTTTTTTGCTTCATTATTGGATATGAAAGGTTCATTGCTACGGGAAGTAGGCTGATGAAGTTGAAAAATTTAATGGAAGAAATAGAAAATACTATTGAAGACAAGGCAGAAAGAACCAAGGTCTTGGAGGGTTCACTTGGACAAACTCTGAGTTCCACACAGGTCAGCACCATTTACCAACATAATTGGAAAAAAAAAATTGATTGCAGGGCCTAATGACATTTTCTTTGAAATGTTCAGGAGGCAGCTGTTGTGCCACCTTATGTTGCTTTTGCAGTAAGGCACAATCCTGGTTGCTGGGATTATGTCAAAGTTAATGCAGACAATCTCTCTGTGGAAGCTATTTCACCCAAAGAATATCTCAAATTCAAAGAGATGATCTTTGATGAGGAATGGTAAGGGGAGATTGTATCATTGTAAACACACACTTTTGTGACATTCAAGATTATGTTTGATGGTTGAATATGTAAATCAGGGCAAAGGATGATAATGCACTGGAAGTAGATTTTGGTGCTTTTGACTACTCTAATCCTCGGTTAGCCCTTTCTTCTTCTGTCGGTAATGGGCTCAACTTCGTCTCAAAAGTTATGTCTTCAAAGCTTGGTGGAAAGATAGAGGAAGCTCAGCCTTTGCTTGATTACTTATTAGCTCTTAATCATCAAGGAGAGGTATGAAAATGGAAAGTTACACTTTCTTTCGTCTTGAGGAATGATATAATGAGATGTAAAAGACATCCTTTTTAAATATTGAAACTTTGCAGAATCTAATGATCAATGAGAATCTGAAAAGTGTCTCTAAGCTTCAAGCAGCACTGATAGTAGCTGAAGTTTTTGTATCTTCGTTCTCCAAAGACACACCGTATAAGAACTTTGAGCATAAGTAAGCTTCTCATATCTTACATTATGATACGCGATTTACTAAGAATATGCTGCCTCTTTATTCTTTATGTTTATGAAAAATCTAGGCTCAAAGAATGGGGCTTTGAGAAAGGATGGGGAGACAGTGCCGGAAGAGTAAGAGAGACAATGAGACTGGCTTCTGAGATACTCCAAGCTCCGGATCCCATAAATATGGAATCCTTTTTCAGCAGGCTTCCTAGTACATTCAACATTGTTATCTTCTCCATTCATGGTTACTTTGGTCAAGCAGATGTTCTTGGTTTGCCCGATACTGGAGGCCAGGTCTACATTACACAACAATTGATTTCCTTTCCCCTCAAGTACCTTTAGTGACACTTGCATTGTTGACATCACATTTGTATTTAACAGGTTGTTTATATTCTGGATCAAGTAAGAGCTTTAGAGGAGGAAATGTTACGAAGAATCAAGCAGCAAGGCTTAAACATGAAGCCCAAGATTCTTGTGGTAAGTTATGCAATGATTTGCTTAGCAAAGTTTTGAAGATCAGTGAGGGGATTAAGATGAGCGAGATCATTGATTCTTGCTTCCATGATGTATGTAGGTCACTCGCCTCATACCAGATGCTCGAGGGACAACATGCAATCAGGAAATGGAGCCTATACTAAACTCATCCCATTCACACATCCTGAGAATCCCATTCAGGACTGAGAAAGGAGTTCTTCGCCAATGGGTTTCTCGGTTTGATATCTATCCTTACTTGGAGAACTATGCCAAGGCAAGTGTGCTAGAAGAACTTTTCACCTATCCATACGTTTTATTCTGTATTTTGAGCTAACCAGTTTAAATTGTCACATATCTCGCCAGGATGCTACCGCTAAGATACTTGAGCTCATGGAAGGTAAACCAGACCTCATAATTGGAAACTACACTGATGGAAACTTAGTGGCATCTCTATTGGCCAACAAGCTTGGAGTTAATCAGGTTCCACAATTTATCACTTTTGCTGCATTATTTTCTTTATAATTAAACGGAAAGATCTTATAAAATGATAAAACTTTAGGGTACCATTGCTCATGCATTAGAGAAAACAAAGTATGAAGATTCCGATGTCAAGTTGAAGGAATTTGATCCCAAGTACCACTTTTCTTGCCAATTTACTGCTGATTTATTGGCAATGAATGCTGCTGATTTTATCATCACCAGCACATATCAAGAAATTGCTGGAAGGTTAGCACCATCTCTTTCGGTATTTTTAGGTAACTTAACGATTATACTGCATTGGCCATCACTAAAAGCCGCCACTTTCCTACTTCAGCGAGACAAGGCCTGGACAATATGAAAGCCACACAGCATTTACAATGCCAGGGCTTTACAGAGTTGTTTCAGGTATCAATGTCTTTGATCCAAAGTTCAACATTGCTTCTCCTGGGGCTGAACAGTCTGCCTATTTCCCCTTCACTGAGAGAAAGAAACGATTCGTTAAATTTGGTCCTGCTATTGAGGAATTACTTTACAGTAATGAGGAAAACAATGAGCACATGTAAGCCTAATTGCCTCATTTTCCTGTTCTAAACCTATTCCATTGCTTATACCGGATATTTGGTATTTATCGGAGATGTTTTTGTGGAACAGTGGATTTCTTGCAGACAGGAAAAGACCGATTATATTTTCAATGGCGAGATTTGATACAGTGAAGAATCTAACCGGCTTGACTGAGTGGTTTGGGAAGAATAAGAAGTTGCAGAACCTGGTAAACCTTGTTATTGTTGGTGGATTCTTCGATCCATCAAAATCAAAAGATCGAGAGGAGGAAGCTGAAATCAAGAAGATGCATGAATTGATTGAGAAATACAATCTCAAGGGACAAATGAGATGGATAGCAGCTCAAACAGATAAATATAGAAACAGTGAGCTATATAGGACTATCGCAGACACTAAGGGAGCTTTCGTTCAACCAGCTTTATACGAAGCATTTGGACTAACCGTTGTTGAAGCAATGAACTGTGGATTGCCTACATTTGCTACAAATCAAGGAGGACCTGCAGAAATCATCGTCGATGGGGTCTCAGGCTTCCATATTGATCCTTACAATGGGGACGAGTCGAGCAATAAAATAGCTGATTTCTTTGAGAAATCCAAGGTTGATTCTATATATTGGAACAGGATATCGGAAGGAGGTCTCAAGCGCATTGAGGAGTGGTAATAAACTAGTAAAGATAAAAATGCTTATCATCTTGTCTTCTCCATGATGTTTAAAATTGTTGCTTCGATGCAGTTATACATGGAAGATTTACGCTAACAAAGTGTTGAACATGGGATCAATCTACGGATTCTGGAGACAATTCAACGTGGGGCAAAAGCAGGCTAAACAGAGATATTTTGAGATGTTTTACAATCCTCTCTTCAGGAAATTGGTAAGTTATATATGTTGATTACACTTACTAAGATCCACAAAAATGGAACCAAAAAAAAATACATTGACTATGTTACTTATGAAATTTCACAGGCTAATAACGTTCCGATCCCATACGAAGAGCCCTTGCCAGTTGCACCATCAGATGCTACTCAATCTCAAGAACCAAAACTACCAGTTCCAGTCCCAGCAGCTGTAGCAAAACTTCTGCCATTACCTACGTAAGTTCCCATCGCGATGCAACCTATGAATAACATATATATCTATATGTAAAGTGCTAAACTTTCAAAAATATTAAATTTTGGAATTATAATCTCAAATATACAATGTGTTCAATAACAAAGAGCTTTAAAGACTGACAACCTTAAGTTTAAGTCTTGGATCCGTCTCTGCTACCTAAAATATGTTTTTCTTAATACAAGTAAACGAAGTTGATTTTGATGCTTATCTTGATTCTTATGTTCAAAACAGAATTGCACCTCAGAAAACAGAACAAAAAGAAGAAGAGAAGCAGGTTGATACTACTACATCAAGAACAGAAATCGCGCAGCAAGCTACCCATTGGATTTGCCTATGCGTTTCTGCTTCAATCATCGTTTATGCTATGGTGAAATTGTACCGTATAGTTGAATGATCGAAAAATTAATTAACAAGTTCTCAAAATGTCAATGAAATAAAAGGAAAATCATCAAAGTGAGAAAATTCAATTGAATGTTAACAGTATTCTTGTACTGATGATCAATTACATTAATAAAAATTACCAGGCATTATGGTTGCATTGCACTTATATCATATGGTAATATCATTTTTCCTTAAAGCTTATATATTGACGATGTAAAAAATATTGTCTATTAGCTCACCTAGATGTTACATATTACTCCCTCCGTCCCAATTTATTATTATGTAGCTTTACTTAATACAAAGTTTAAGAAAGAAAAACCTTTTGAAAAACCCAAAATTATTGAACCAAATTTTATGATACATTACCATACTGTATCATGCTCGTTCATACATGGAGCAACCTAGCAGTCGATGCATGCTTTTCTCTCTTGTAGTTTGATCATTAACCATACATGAATTAACAAAATCTTCCAAAAGAAAAATAATATCCAAATAATTTTGCTAATTATTTCCTTCATCATAATTTATGTGATGATGTTTGACTTCACACAAATTTTAATGAAAAATGAAAAACTTTTGAGATTGTAACTCATCTTGTTAAATGTAAAATAAGTAATTTAAAGTG
Organism: Solanum etuberosum; assembly: GCA_029582245.1. Lineage (NCBI taxonomy): Eukaryota > Viridiplantae > Streptophyta > Magnoliopsida > Solanales > Solanaceae > Solanum > Solanum etuberosum. The sequence continues at coordinate 11,586 of JAJONR010005276.1, read as the reverse complement.
AAATGATTTCTAAATTAAAAAAATAAATCTAACATTCTTTCGGAGATATATATATACTATAAATAAATATGTACATAAATTTGGATAAAAGTCGTAGCAATTATATTGTTAATAAATATAATGTACTTGTCCATTATTACAAGAATAGATTTTTATTTTTACTTGTCACTTTTAATATCAAGAAAATACATTTATTTTTTCTATCTTTACTCTTAGCATTAATAATTTATTCCCCAAAACATTTTTCAAGACTTAATACTAACATCAATTAATAAAAATAGTGTGGTAAAATAATTAGGACAATTATTATTTTCTAAATAAAAGTGTCACATTCAAATTTAATAAATAAAAGTAAATGAAAATAAATAAATTAATTTATCATGATTCACGAGGAACAAAAATCATGAATCATCCATCCATTTCTTCTGCAATAAATAGCAACCTCACATAATATATACTTACCCATGAAGATACCCGATAGGACGGGTGAGCATGATACAATAGATATCAAATATAACTATTATATTGATATCAATAATTTTGATACTATGATTGTAATATTGTGGTATCTAGTATGACAATTGATATGCCTTTTTTTATCTTTTTATATATATCTATAACAAATTTATAAATTAGTATTAGTATGAAATTAATTAATTGTTAAGACGTTGAAATTCGTATAATTGAAAATTACTTGTACTTTTTTTTAAAAATAATCTACATATTTAAGGTTTTAATAAATATAATGAAACGTTTTTTGAAAAGTCAAAGTCATAATTCTCTATTATATAAATATAATATTAGTTATAATAGAATAAACTATTATTAATAATTTATCATATTTCAAAATATTGAAACTGAACTTAAAAATATCAAATTAATTTGATACGATAATAATATAGTAAGGAAAAAAATCCAAAATTATTGAACCAATTCTTTTGATACATTACCATACTGTATCATGCTCGTCCCTACATGGAGCAGCCTAGCAGTCGATCAATCACTCATCTGTCTCTAATGATGTTAGCTCAAACAAATAATTTGTGAATATTATCAAAAATCATTCAAATATATTTATATCATAAATTCATGATATATTGACCAAGTCAAATTACTGGTTAATAAAGTCGGATTAATATTTAAGTTAAAATATATGACTTAAATAAAGTGATGTGCAATTTTATTGATTTCAGTGAGTTTTGCAATTTTATTGATTTCAGTGAAGTGATGTGCTCTTAAAATGTTGCTCATAATACAAGTATTAGATACTACTTTAGACATTGATATTCTATATAAAGGAGATGTTGGAACCATATTTTCATCTCATAAATTAAAGACACTAGCTTTCAGTGCTATTATACGTCTATTTCACATTAGTATATTTCTTTATCATGATGTCTACAGATTTTGGTAAAATTACTCGTGTGCACAATATACCAAAAGATGGGATGACAAATTTAATCCGTTCAATTGCAGCAGAGATGCATGAAGCTGGCCTGCCATTTTATGTACTCGATTTAGCCACAATTGAGAGGGTTATGGACAAATGGAACCATTCTTTTCCAAATGTAAAGCCTTTTTATGCTGTCAAATGCAACACTGAACCGGCACTTCTTACCAAGCTAGCCAAGTTGGGTGCTAATTTTGATTGTGCTAGCTTACTCGAAATTGACAGTGTCTTAAATCTCGCAATTAGCCCAAACCAAATCATATTTGCTAACCCGTGCAAGGCTATTTCCCACATCAAGCATGCAGCTGCTGTCGGGGTCAATTTCACTACTTTTGATTCTAAGCTCGAAGTCGACAAGATCAAAAAATGGCACCCAAAGTGTCATTTGTTGCTCCGAATCAAACCCCCTAGTGATAGCGGCTCCTTGCGCCCCCTCAGTAAAAAATTCGGAGCACTGCCCGAAGAAATTGAACCCCTCCTGCATTACGCTTGTAATGTGGCTGGTTTAAAAGTTGTAGGCGTTTCATTTCACGTTGGTTCTATAGCACAAGATCCCACCATTTATCGCGAGGCGATTGCCAATGCCAGGGCCGTGTTTGATATAGCTGATTATGTTGGAATTCCTAAAATGAAAATTTTAAATATTGGTGGCGGATTTAGATCCACCCCGTTGTTTGAGGAAATAGCTAGTGTAGTAAACGAAGCAGTCCAAGATTATTTTCCCGGGACTAATTTAACAATAATTGCAGAGCCTGGACGATTTTTTCCTGAAACGGCTTTTACTTTAGTCACGCATGTGATTGGTAAAAGAGTTAGAGGTGAGAAAATAGAGTATTGGATTGACGAAGGGATTTATGGATCGTTTAGGCCAACACTTTACAACAGTTGCTTTGTGGGTATCAAGCCAATTTCAATGAAAAAATGTTGTGAAATACGCGAATCGACGATTTACGGACCAAGTTGTGACTCCCTTGATGCAGTGGCTGTGGACATAAAATTGCCGGAGCTTGAATTGGATGATTTGATAGTGTTCTATAACATGGGTGCATACTCAAAATGTGCAGGAACAAAGTTTAATGGATTTGATATGTTATCGACACCTACCTATATTGTTAGCACCAATTCTACCTAAAATTAAATATATATGTCCAGAACAAAGAAAGAGTTGGAACAGCTAGCTAGCTATGCTTGTTAATTCTCTACATAAGTACTATGATTAAATAGTGCATTTAATTTGTTTCCAATAATTAGTTGTCGTATTTGTATTATTGTGAGATAAGGACATGTCTATTTTATTACAAGCTTTCGAAATTATACTTTTTTGTCCTCTGATATTATTCAAGCTTTCCTATAGCTATTACTGCATCCATTCTTCTTTTTCAAAAAATTGAACGGGGCACATTCTCTTTGAAAAAAGTAAGTTTTTATTGGTGTAATATACCACAAATATAATAAATTACAAGTGAAATAAAATCACAAAAATGAATAAATAATATTTAGGCTGAGGCGCGGATATCTCGCTCTCTTTAAGGAGATTCAAGCCCACTGCGGTATAATCTATACCGATCCAGCAGTATGTCTCTTGACTTGTCTCCTCCAGGATACAACAACTCAACAACGTCGTATAACTCAAACAACTCCGGATTAATTGAAGAGTCCAAAGCTCCACATAAGAACACCTTCCTTCAACATATAAATATTCTCTTTTGTATAGTGAATATAGTTGAAGACTTAGAATATTTTCCTCTGTCTCTCTCTCTCTTACACTACAGTACTAACCTCAATATAAACTTTTCATCTTTTGTTACATTATTTCTCTCTCACTCAATACAAAGTAAGAACACACTATTTATAGGTGAGGAATTCTTCCGTACAATGAATAGGAAGATAATGAGTAGTAAATTGGGTAAATGAATAGCCCAAATGTTATTACATAAGTTACAAGGTATAATGAGTGGAATTAGTGGTAGACCATGACAATAGTGATTACAAGAGTTGCACCAAAATAATGACCACATTCTTACCAACTTATACCCGCTAACATATGCACTTAATATTTTTATTTTAATATTAAAATGCATAAACACCAACAGTTTTAGATACGTCGATCGCTCTCTGGTAATTGCTCATCTCGTTCTTTTCCTTGATCTCCTCTGATTTTTTCTCTTTAGTCATCCTTAAAAGTTATTGCTTCAAGCTACTCAAGTCTACAACAATATATCTAGTGTAATCTCGTTATTAGAGTGTGAAGAAGGTGTAGTGTAAGCATATCTTACACCTACCTCTTGTAGAAATAGAGTTGAGTAGATAAATTTCTAATCAGAGGCGGAACAGAGTAGGATTTGAGATTTATATATGGGTTCTTAGATAACGATCTCAAGCTAATATATTGAAGAAATTATATTCGGATCACCCACGTGGATCAATTCAAATTCATATATTTATATATTTAATTTAAGTGTCTTGTGTCTGTTACTTAAGCAGAAACTCACGTGCTCTTCAAGAGAAACAAAATGATAAAAACTATTTTCTTCTTCAAACTTCTTCAAATCCTGTAACGATTCTTCTCCAAAATCAAGAACAAAACTTCTGTAATATGTACGCGATTATAAACTGTGACTATTTTGGTGTAGTTCGTGTTTCATAATCATGTGATTGTACTATTAGACTAGTGAAACGAATTCAATAATCGTATAACTATGTGTTTGATTAAATTCTTTATTGACATCAAAACATAATTAAATTTATTTAAATCTGTTTTCTAGTCAATTTTGTTATCGTATGCTATCAACGTCTTCATGTGTGACTTTTCTCTACCCAATAATTTATTACTACGTATATCATAGGTACAAAAGATTTTTTTTAAATTTGAGACCCACAAAACAGACAAGAAAAAAAAAAGGGGGGGTCGATCTCCATTAATTAATTGTTTGATATGCATTTTTGTGAGACAAGGACATATCTATTTTATTAAACAAGAAGTACACCCTAACTAAATCCTGCATAACTAACCCCGCATAACTAATACCTATATCATATTTTAGTGCAACGAAAATTTACACTATATCATATTTTATGTTCCAAAACATAAAAAGCAGAATTACTGGTAAAATCTTCCATATCTTTTGGCTTCATATCAATGATATTGAAACCTCAAGATTCCATATGTCTATCCTAAGGTCATCCCCAGAGAGGAATGTCTCACCATCGCTATAAAACCAGTTTCATATAGTTGAATTTTTCTGGTACTGATAGTTAAGGAAGGATAATCTGATCTGAATTAATTATTTTAGCGGGTCGGAAGCCATGGGTTAGGGTTTGAGTTATAAATTAGATTAAAATGGATGAGGTAGAGGGATAAGTATAACGTGGCTTGCCACATCATTAAAATTTTAAATGATTAAGTCTTGAGGGTATTTATAGTCTCTTGGTATAACGGCGGGGACATTTTTTATCTCAAAATGTAACAAAGGATAAATCTATTTTCGTATAGTTCAGGAGTAATTTTGACCTTTTTGTGTTTTCATTATATAACACGTAAATGTTCAAGAAAAGTAATTAGAAGTGTTTGCCTAAGCTAATAAGTGGATTAAAATTGTTTAAAATAATTTTAAATTTAGATAACCACACATTTGATAACAACAAAGTAATTATGGCTTGTCTTTGTGTACTAAATTAAATTAAAATAAAAAAAAATTACTTATACGGTAAAATCAGTCAAAAATTATAAATTTATCACTATTAATTTATAATTTCACAGCTTATAATTTGCATTTTACGTACATATACACTTATATATGTATAGTTTTTGGCATTATTATTTTTTAAATGAAAAAAAATAACTTTATTATTGAAAGTAGGAAAAACAAGTTTTCACAAGTGACATTTATATTAATTGTGTTTTCCCCACCCCTCCAAACACCTTATCTTCACTCCACACTCCCCGTAGCCCAGTGACGGATTCAAAATTAAATATATATGAAGTAAAGGCGCGAAAATTACAGGATAACTAAAAAGAGCGGGCCAGACGGTGAAGGACAAGGTATAGAACAGTTCTGACAGGGTGGGCGAGACACTATATCATCACGAGGCTCATAGTAATAGTTGTCGGTTAGAGAAACTCCCAGTAAAGTAAAGTAAAGTAAAGTCTCTCTCTCTCTCTCTATATATATATATATATATATTGCTATTATTGCATCCTTGCCGCAAGAGCTTAAATGATTTTTCATCATGATTTATTCTATATTTCAATTAAGTTATCTTCAGAATTTTCGCTCAGTTATTTGTTAATCAGCTATATTACATACTCGTACATTCAATGTACTGATGTCATTCGAGCAGCAACTTTTATGATGTAGATTCAGGTACTTAGGATCCTCAACAAGAGTTCCATTGAGATCGTTTCATCTGTTTGTCAGCTTTTGAGTGAGGCCTCCTTACTTTTGGAGGACTCCAGTTTTTATGAGTTGTTAGTAGTAGCATTTTGAGGTGTGTGGGTCTTGTCCCGACACTCATCTTTATACAGTAGAAGCTTCATAGATAGACAATTTTAAAAAATCTTTCAATTTCAAATGTTTTATTTAAAATTTATGTTTCATACTAAGTATATTCAAAAAGTTTTGAGATTCAGTAAACTGTTGTTAAACGTTTCTTTCAGTTTGATGTTTGTGTATGCTTGAGTTAGTCTTCCGCTTGCAATCAATCAAGATGAGGGTTCGTTTGAGGCCAACAATGGTTCTCGAGTACCGACCACATTCAGGGTGTAGGCTCGGATCGTAACATAACAAGTAGTGTCCAGAACACTAAAGCAATGTGATAGTTCAAAATAAGTGCAACAAGTATCATTCCATACATCGTATAGTAGACGAAACACATGAAAACAAAAAATATATAATTGAGTTATAGGTAGAAATATTGCAATCACTGAAGCTCTTGTACATCTATGCTCTTTATAGATAGAAAACTGTATTAATTGAGTTAATTGGCTCATAGACGGTTAATTAAGTTAGTTGGTTTAAATAAATAGAGGATATTTTTGTAAAAGATAAAAGTTTTGTGTAGAATTTTAATGTTTAAAAGTTTTTAATAGTGAGACTTGGCTCAAATACTAGTTTTTTCTAGCTAGTATTTGGAAATTTGGGATATTTATTAATTTTTTTGTCAAATAATGACAAATTGTATGGACAAAACTCTAATTGCCAAATTTCCCCCCAAATTTTACTTGGAAAATCTATGGTCAAATGGGTCTTAAAATTCTTATGTGTTCAGTAGATAAATAAAAAAAGTTATCTTAAAAATATTTATATATAATTTAGATAAATATTAAAAGACATAATAATGAAAGTAAAAGTGTGAGGTGGTGAAGATGGAAACTAAGAAAAGTGGAAATGAAGATAATGTGATTTATGGGACCATTAAGTACATGTGATTCACAATGTACATATAAAAAGTCATTATGTCTCAATCACTAATTAATATGTGTAATTTACATTTGATTTTTTCCATACATCTCACTTTTCTATAGATAACCCAACCCGTCTAACTATAACCATGATTAAGAGTTGGTTGGCGTCATTATTTTTGTGAGATTAAAAAAATACTTATTTTGCAAAAAAAAAAGAAGAAGCATTTTTTTTATAAAAAAAATTAAGGTATTTGAGAAATTATTAAAACTACTTTATATTTAAGTAGATACAATTTTTTGTTGTTGGAAAAAAGCTACAAATTTCTGTTTTATTAAAAAGGTAGAAGCAGAAGCCAAAAATTACCTTTTTCAAGATCTAAGTATCATATATCTTATTACCTATATATCTCTTATTAATTAATTAGCATATCTCATAAGTTTGGTTAAGTTTTCTTTTTAAAAAATATTTTTTATTTCGATATAATATTTTTTTATTTTGTGACTATACATTACATATTATTTTACATTTTAAATTTTGACATAATACATAAATATGCCTTTCAACTTGGCCTTAGCTCACATTTATGCCCTCCAACTTTGGGTGTGCACAAGTAGACACTTAAACTTGTATAAAGTTGAACAAATAGACATACACGTCTTACTTGGCATTCTACATGAAAATTTGAGTCATATGTGGCGTCCTACATGTATTATGTCAAGTAGGACTCATGAGTCAACTTTTTCAATTTTATACAAGTTTAAGTGTCTACTTGTGTACATCCAAAGTTGAAGGACATAAATGTGAAATGAGGCCCAGTTAAAGGGCATATTTATGTATTATGCCGTAAATATTATTTATTATTTACGTATTATTTTATAGGATCAGAAAAAAAGTAACAATAATACTTTTGCAAGTTTAGAAAAAAAATATAGGACTTTATTTATTTTTGTGGTGAACTTTTCATAGGTAGCGATTTAATTTGTGGATTTTTTTTTAAATTTATCTTGTTTGATATTTTTAATTATTTTTAAATTAGTATATCAATACTTAACTAAAGAAACATGAGAAAAATGAATTTTTTTACGCTAAATAGAAATTAATAGGGAAAATTGTGCATTATAGCAAACTATTAATTCAAAATAAATGTTATAGCTACAATTTCATTTAATTCCAATTCGTAGCAAACTTCTTGTCATTCGCCTCTCGCTCCTCTCTCTGGAATCTTACTCGCCACTCTCCTTCTTTTCAGTCATCTCTCTCTCGCCTCTCTCATTTTATACAAACACAAAATTTATGTTTGTGTTTGTATAAAGCGAGAGATATTGTATATATACAAATACAAATACATATCTCTCCGTCATATACACTTATAATTATACAAAATATAAATTTTCGCTGCCCAGTTCTCTTTTGCTTTCTCGCTCTCGCTTTATACAAACACAAATTATATAAAATACAATGTATAATTTGTGTTTGTATAAAGAGAGAGAGAGATATTTGATATACAAATACAAATGTTTAACTCTATTCAATTGTATACGAATTCAAATTTTATGCACATATACAAAAACAATCATTGATACATATACATAGTAGTTACATATATACAATTATCTAACCGATATACATATACAATTCACGTCTCTCCACTCTCTCCCTCGCCTCTCTCCTCTCTCTCCCAATCTCGCTCGCCACTAGCCTAACACAGAGAACATATACATATACAAACATAATTTTCATAGACACAGACGAATTAGCGCCCGATTTATACAAATCGCCGCGATTTATACAAATCAAATGCTCTATAGCAAACATAATTTGGCTATGGAGCGCAAATAGCAAAATTATAGCTATAGAGCGCTAATATAATTTTTTATCTTTACTATTCTTAAAATTTACTCAAATTAATATGCTTGCATTCCAATTTGCAACTAATTTGACATATCTGTTTAGCACGTTTTAGTTATGGGATAGTCACACATGATGTCCAAGATATTAATGTTCATTTTTGGCCTTTAACTAGCTAGATTACATGACAAAAATCAGGAAAAAGTAACTTGGGTATAAATTATTCAAATATCTTTTAGGCCAAAAAGATATAGAACCATAAAATAATATTTTGAGATATTTGATTCCTCTTCATATTGTGTGGTCCAATTTAGACCGAAACAAAAATGGCAGAAATATTTGATCAAAGATCATGTATGGTTGGTTGATAGAATTGTGAATACCATATATACTAATCCTATTTATATATTTAAAATAATTATGTATCTTATCATTAATTAAGAGTTACCTATCATATATTAAAAAAATACAGTTAGATACATGTATTTTTGTTACTAAATACACTAAAATCGGGAGAGAGGCAAGCAAGATTATGGAGAGGAAGGCGAGAGAGATAGTTATGTAGCTCAGATATATGTAAATCACATTAGATACATGTATATGTATGCATCTAGTGTGATTCGCATGTATCTGGGATACTAGATACATAGGAGAATGGTGAGTGAGACGGGAGGAGGGTGAGTGAGATTTGTTATGTATCTCAAATACATGCAAATCTACTTGAATATAGTGTATCTAGAATAAATTACATCTAATTTTAACTTCATGTATCTCAAGATATATGTATCTTGACATATTTAGACGCATCAAATTTTGGTAATATTCGTATATAATATTATAAATTAATATATATTTAAGTAATTAGGTTCTAAACTACTAAGATTTATATAAGTTTCCAACTTAATTTCACGTCGTCAATAATGGTGAAGTTGAAGGAATTTAAATGAGTACATGATATTGTTTATGAACACTCAAATGTAAAAACTTAGAATAGATAAAAAGGAAAAGGCTCAAATATGCCATCGAACTTTGAGAAAATACTCATCTACGTCATTCGTTAAGAGTTTAGCTCATTTATGCCATTTCGTTTGAGAAAATACTCATTTATGCCATTATTAGTAAACTAAAAATATTTTCCGTTTTGTAAAACTATTTTTTACACGTGGTCATTTATGATTAGGTCACATCATTAATTAAATCATTTTTTAAAAGGAAAAAAGTTCAAATACGCCATCGAACTTTGAGAAAAGGTTCATCTATGTCATCCTCACTGATTTTTAACGCCTGAACCATGATATGAAATAAGTCGATAAAGTCTAAATCCAATTTCAAAAATTCGAAAGCGGTAAATGCGCAATATGTGACTCACCGTTAAAAGTTTGACCATCTATGTCATTTCAATTAATAAATAGACAACCAAATTTGGAGAAAAATGACATAAACCTTTAAAAATACTTTCAATACGAGAAATTAAAAAAAGTGTCTTTATTCCGGTAAAAATAATTAGTATTAGTTAGTTTTTAAAAGAGATAAATGTCAAAAACACACCTAAATTACCCCTTTTTTTAGTTTCATACCTAAACTATTGAGAGTGTGAAAACCTAAACTATCACTTATTAGTTTGAGAAACATACATCTCTCTTTTATAACACTTTCATCATGGTGTGTGTAATACACTCTCTCTTTTATTTAAAATTAGGCTTAACCCATCGATAGCCCCTTAAAGTTGACATCAACTTTCACTTGAACACCCTAACTAGACTTTGTTCATTTTAAGCACCTCATGTCAAACCTCATTGTGTCATTTTGACACTTTTTATATTTTCAAAACCACGTTTTAAGTGCGTACATCCAGACGCCTCTTATGTGAAAAAATAAACGAATCGGTATGTGACACATGGAAATTTTAGTTTATTTTTTAAAAACTCAGTTTTACTTCCCAAACCCCATGCCCCCACCTCTTGTCTTCTTCTTCTTGTGCCTCCTTCCCCTTTTCATATGTTCTTCTCCATCAAAAAGGCAAGAACATAGGTTAGTTCACAAAGTAAAATACGTTGGGAGAATAAGGGAAATCATATCAAATCGAAATTTTTTTGTATGCCATTTAAAAGAAGTTGATTTCTTGTGCTACTACGATTGGGATTTACAATGAAGGATATGTAAAATAAATTTCTTTTTTTTTCATTGGAGATTGTTCTTTATTTCTTTTTATACCTTGAAATCAATTTAATTTCGTAATTTCAATGGAGAAGGTAAGAATGTAAATCAGTTTTTCCATTTAAAAGAAGTTGATTTCTTTTTTTTGTTCCCTTAAAATCGATTTTATTTTTGAATATGAATCAAGATGCAAATTCAATTTTTAAATAAGATGGAAAAATCAATGAGTATAACCCAGTAAAGTATTGTAGAATTTTTTAAAAAAGTTGTGTGGTGATGGAGGATGGTAGAAGGTGGAGAAGATGGAAGGGAGAAAGCAAGGAAGAAGAAGGAGAAGAAAATATTTACAAAAAAGTCAGAATATTTCCAAAAAAAGTCTCTGACGCGCTTAAAATTCGTGTAGCACACGTACCATGCTTAGTCAGCGAAAAGTGTCAAAATGACACAATGAGATGCGACATGAGGTGTCTAAAATGAACAAAGCTTAGTTGAAGTGTCTAACTGAAAGTTTGTGCCAACTTTAGGGGGTCACTGATAGGTTAGACCTTTAAAAAAAATTGTCACATCACACTCCACATGGACATAACATTCCACCTTGATAAAAATTAAATAAATTATTAGTATTAGTTAAAATTAAAGATTAAAAAATATTATTCCGAAATAATAATATTTTATAATAAAATGTAAAATATTTTTTTACCCTATTCCATCACTTCCTCTCACCGT
>JAJONR010005275.1:0-39138 GCA_029582245.1 Solanum etuberosum | reverse complement strand
GAGCTTCATTGTTACCACATGGAGTTCGAGTTAGCTATGGTGAGCCTCCTTGCTTCTGGAGGGTTCCACTTTTACTTTCAGTTATATCAGTTGTTAGGATGTCGTGGGTCTTGTCCCGACTTCCATCTTTGTCAGTTAGAGGCTTCATAGATGGATAGTAGAGTTTCAGAAGTCTGTTCATTTATTTTGTTAAATGTTTTAAAGACTTAAGTTGCCTATTTTATGGCGAGTTGAATATATTCTTTTTATTCAGTTTTTAAGCTTTTGTATGCTTGAGTTAGTTTTCCTCTTGTAGTCAGCCAGGATGAGGGTTCGCTTGGGGACCAGTAATGGTTCTCGAGTGTCGGCCATATCCAGGGTGTAGGCTCGGATCGTGACACTTTCACTAATTCATGGCTGAGTAAGATGTTATCCACTATCACTCTCCCTGGTACAAAAACTGCTTAGCTAGGATCTACCAATGTATACATCACAAATTGCATTCTTATAGTTAAGAGTTTGGAAATAATCTTGTATAGTATGGTGCAAGATGATATTGGCCTATACTCTTTCACTGATTGAGGATGCTTAATCTTTGGAATCAGAGTGATGAGAGCAAATTTTATAGCTTCACACATTACTCCAGTATCAAATAAGTGTAACACAGCTTGAGTGATCTCCTTACCCATTATAGGCCATGTTTTCTTATAAAATAGAGCATTTAAACCATTACCTCCTGGGGCTTTGTTGTCATGAATAGTCAACAAAGCATTGTACACATCTTTTGTTGTAACCTTATCAATCAATAGTAATTGTTGTTCTCTATTCAAAGTTGGTCCCAATTCCATGATATGTGGCTGGACAAGGGTTAATTGCTTTGCTGTTGTACCCAATAGGCCTTTGTAGAAACTCACTATCTCCTCTTATATACCTTTAGCATCTTGTATTACTATTCCAGATGCATCTGTCAATCTTAAGATATGATTTTGTGCTTGTCTATTATTTATGCATGCATGGAAGTATGTAGTATTTAAGTCACCTTCTTTTAACCACAGAACCCTGGCTTTCTATTTGGTTGCACTCTCTTCTATATTCCTCTACTTCTCAAGCTGTGTTTTGAGGTTCTTTTTTATCTGATATTGCTCCACTTGGTTATCATCTTGGACACACCTCATTTGTTCCTGTAGTACCTTAAATTGAGTTCTAATCATAGTTACTCTGGATTGAAGCCCTTGGAAATCATGGTTACTCAAACCCCTCATAGGTTGTTTCAATAATTTTATTTTCCTCCAAACCTCATTCATAGAGCTAGCCTGTCTTTGTGATTTCCAGTTGTTCTCTACTGTCTGCATGAACTCCGGGTGGTCAGCCAAGTAGTTGAAGAATCTGAATGGCTTAGGTCCAGTATTCTCCCCTGTTTCTATTGTAACACACAAAGGGCAATGGTCTAAAAAGCCAGGATCAAGTATGCTGCACTCCAAATGGGCGAGGATTGCAACCACATAGAATTCACCAAGGCTTTATCTATTCATCTATAAGTGTGACCATTTTTCCAAGTATAGTTCCTACCTAGAGTCTTCAATTCTGTTAACCTAGTGTCTAGTAAACATTGCTTAAAATCCCTTAGTTCTGTCTCCTGAACTTGTGAGCCCACTATTATATCCTCAATATGCAAAATAGAGTTGAAGTCACCCAGTACTAACCAAGATTGTTTGCACCTCATATTGTATTGATTCAGCTCATACCACATATACCTTCTATCCAGGCATTTGTGTAGGCCATAAACCATGCTTAGATCAAATATCATGTCACTACCTCTCACCTTCACTGAGCCATGAATCACTTGCCTGTGTGTGCCCAGTAATTGGAATTCCACCACACTTGGATTCCATAACATCCAAATTCTCCCCCTGGGTCCTCAACATAATTGTTATGCCATATCCAATTCTTTGTTATCTTCATCACAACTTGAGCTGCATTATTCTCTTTAACTCTAGTTTCTATAATAGCTATTACTCCTACTTTATTTTCTTGTAGAAACACCTTAAGCTCCTTGTGTTTATACATTTTATTTAGTCCCCTCACATTCCATGCTATTATATTCATCAAGTGTTAGTTTGTAGGACTTGACTAGTGCTACCTCCTCTTATTTCTTCACTACCCTGGCCAGTTTCACATACATTTAGATATTCACCCTCCTCCAATGTGTTGAAACTGTTTCTTTTTCTAATCTGTCGCCCTATCTCTTCATCAGTATGAGTGTGTTTGGTTGTTGATTTCTCATTCGCAGTGTGCCATCCCTCATCACGTGTGTTCCTCTAATGATTTGTTGTTCTTTGAGTCTGGGCACATGTAGTTTCCATAGGTTTACTTTCTTGTGGCTTCCATTGTTGCTTTACAAAGTTGCTTTTGTCTTTGTTCCTGCCATGTTGCTTGTATCCTTCCTTGTTCCTCTGTTCTTTTTGTTGTAGCTCAGTACAGCTATGTCCAACAATACAACACGTAGTACAATAGATTGGCTCCCAGTCGTATTGCACCCTCTAGTGCATCCCACCACCAGTTGGATCCAATATCTCAACATGTCTTGGTAGCGGCTTGGTAACATCCATTTCTATGAGCAACCTAACATAGGATATTCTCCCAAAATTCATCCGCATACAGAGGCTTCCCCAGAGCACTCCCAATTTTACTCAAAGCAGCCAATCCCCAGTAATGCAATGGTAGATTTGGGAATCGCACCCATAGAGGAATAGTATTTTACTCAAAGCAGCCAATCAATTATGCTAGAACACATAAACTTCCTGAAATTTAATTCAAATATTACCTCTTGAAGCGCGAGCAGATACCTTCAAGTGAATCCCCAAGTTAGACAGACCTCCAAACGAATCCACAAGATAGACATCAGCTATGGTCTTCTACAGTGATCCCAAGTGCACATTTGAACTCGCTCAATACTTGGGTAGGCAAGTATGAATAGAAACCTTCAATCTTTTTCTAGATTAGGAGAATCCCTACTCATAAAGATTTCTTTCTAATCCAAAGTGGAGAACAAAACACAGTCTATAATTTTTTCAGAAAAAAAACACGCTTGTTGTCTTTTAAAACCAAATACACGCCTAACTCCTCTTTTTCCCTTAGAAATAGGATTCTGAGTTCTAGTTAAATATGGGCACTGTAGGAACCACATAATTAATTACTGAGGCTTTCTATTATTGAAATAATTCCAAATAATTAATATGAATTATTCTTACCATAATAAATTACAAATCATTCCACTAGAAATTCGTAATTGCACTCCTCTATTTATATTTCGAAATTCCCTATTAAACACTTATGTAATTCCCCATGTTAAGATTACAAATACTAATCAATAAATTAAATTACTGACAAATTTAATTCAATGATTAATTTCCCTTAGAGCACTACTTATCTTATTTCATGTGTCGGATTCATAAATTCACTTGCAAGGTTTGACACGATGAAAACTTATAAGTTTCTCAAAAAGACATATCAATCAATCTGTATTACGAGACATGAATTCCATCAACTAACTTATTATTTCACCAATATATATTATTATCATCCAATCTACCAGGCATATTGACCCATCTCAAAATCTCACCTTTTAATAAATCAAAACGATAATTAATAAATACAGATCATAATAGTAATATCAAGATTGAGAATATAAGTATTTAACAGTTCAGAGAATATATTTTTGTCAGTCAGTCTAAAACAACTATCTATACTCGGTCCCGTTCAATACATACAAAATGCACTAGCACAAGAAGTTAGAAATATACCGTTCCAATAATCAAGATAAATTACATATAATCTTGTGCTACAATTGTATCGATGACATGTCCAATTTCCATCATAGATAGTGAACAAAAACCTTTATACTTATAAGAAACGATGATTTAATCCTGTATGTATCAGCTAAAACTCTATACACTAAATTATCTACTATATAAGTAAACAGATACCATAAATGAATATATGATCTATTAAAACTGAATAAATAATTATTCTATAATAAATACTATATCTAAATATATGGTTAATAGTATATATACCAACACTCCATATACTAAATATCTGATTTACAACCATTTACTATAATAACCATATTTTTTTAGAATTGATTTTTCATGTTATGTTATATTATACATCTTTTTTTTTACAATACTTCACTATAGTAATAATAAAATAGTCAGACAAATGAAGTTACTATACAAATGTCTAAGAATATTACTATTACATTTAAACACAAATTATTCTCAATAATCAACAAAAAGAGACAATATTTATAAGAACTATTCTATATGCTCGTAGAATTTCTTCTACTTAACAAATAAGTATAAGAAAACATGAAGCTCCCTCAATTGATTTAATATTTAATGCAAGAAAATCAAAACAAATTAATATTTGATACGATCCGCCAAATGTTCTATCTTATTTAATGGTTGGCTTATGTCACGCCCCGAGCCTACACCTTGCACGTGGCCGGCACTCGAGAACCATTGCTGGCTCCAAGCGAACCCTTGGTGTCACGACCCAGGAGTACCCCCTAGATGTGACAAGGCGTACTCAACCCCGAAAGGTCTCATACCAGCCCCTTAGCATATCATAACATAAGATAAAAGAAATGATGTGGAATTTAAAACTTTATCCATACAATCGAAGTCTTTTATAAAAGCAAGTGGAAGTCTAGACTTGTCTCATTATAGCCATCTAATACAATCTTTGAATCAATTAGGGACACAACCCTTACAATATAGTCCGAAAATGAAATAACTAGAAAGGAACTACAAATGACTCATACGTCCTCGAATCTTGAGGACTCACCACAAGCTACAAGAATAGTCGATCCAAGCTTGAACCAATAGAAGATCACCTTAAGAGCCGGAGCCTACTCTTATAAAAAAATGTAGAAAATATGGGTCAGTACAAAAATGTACTGAGTATGATATCCATGCATAAAACCCTTGAAAACATGCTCAAAAGGACATTTTAGTTGAAAAACATGCACTTTACCAAGTTTGAGAATCATCATGCACATTAGTGTAAAAGCACAAGTCATAAGCATATTCAACATATAGATCATCATAGCATAATAGAACCATCTCATAAGTAACCCTAAGTTATACTTGTGCAATGCATAGATAAGATCCCATAATCCCATCTATACTAAATACCACTTTTAGGCCACCATAATCATACTTACCATTCTTTGATCTCATCCTTTATTAATACTCATAGACAAGGAAACATTCACCTTTAATAAGTCATATCAAGGAAAGAAACTCGTAGCAACAATCCACATTAAGCATAGTTCATTTCATAAACTATCATAACATAAAAGGAACACACCATAAATACTCTCAAATCCTACTTGTGCAATGCATGGATGAAGTCCCATACCCCCACCCACACTAAGTAGTGCTTCTTGTGAAGCCATAGTTCATAACCATTTATTGTGGGGGTAAGCCTTAACCGACATAGACCATGTGAGAAAATCATGGAATCCGGTGTTACCCACACTGAAAAGGGTGTCCTACTTGCCTAAGGTAGAACCATTAACTTAGCTTAGGCGAATCTACTAGTTAATAACCTATGAGGGCACATAGTTATGGGATAAGGAGATTGCTACTAGATACCCCACCTCAACTCATGTATGAGTTTCCATCTCAATCAATATCCACTCGGTGCTTACATTATTCCCCACGGAGTACTTAACATTTTATTACTTGAGTTCATTATTATGGAAGAATGCATCAACAGTCAATCCAACATCATTCATAAGATAGCTCCTAGATTCAATAGGTGAGTATAACCTTTCAACCTAAGAATCCCCATATTGTGAGAAAACCTTTTACAACATGTCATCTTCATTCACAAGTGTATAATTGAAAATAGCCTTTATATCAACACATCATCATTATCATAATCATGGAAACTTCATTTATACTTCATTCACAAGTTTATATGTGATTAACGTTTCAAGCACACCTCATCCAATTCTAGGTGCAAACAATCATTAAGCAGTATAAAACCCAACAATTGAGTTGGGGTCAAATCCCACAGGGAGCAGTACGTGTTCAAATTCAGTTGTGAAGTATAAATGTGATCTAACTAGCTATAGGAATAGATATTATCGGAAAAAGACATAATAAGTCAAAGGGGTGACATGAATGTCAAATGGGGGTTTTTGGTTTGCAATTA
The DNA here is from genome assembly GCA_029582245.1 of Solanum etuberosum. Lineage (NCBI taxonomy): Eukaryota > Viridiplantae > Streptophyta > Magnoliopsida > Solanales > Solanaceae > Solanum > Solanum etuberosum. Next base: position 32,934 of record JAJONR010005275.1, on the reverse strand, counting down.
TCAACTACAAAGCAGTAAATTAGTGATGAGATAACAATAAGGAGAGGTATTCTCAGGATGTGATCGATTATAGGTGAATTTCGATATATGGGTAATTAAAACTACTAGTAAACAACTAAATATCAGTGGGCAGGCTAGACTATAATTGAAATGGCTTTCTCTCGGACAACTATTCTGCTTCAAGTGATTTCTCTCGAACATCAACAAGCATAGCAATTAAGAACAACCCAAAACCTTTAATGCATCTTCTCTCTCGAGAAAGATGGGTAGGACTGGGTTTAGGATTCACTCTCTCGAGCTGAACCCAAATCAACCCAATACATACAAATCATCAATCAAAAACTTTGGTTCAAAAACCTCTCTCTCGAGCAAGCTAAGAACACAAAATTAGAACTGCATTTGCAACTACAATTCATAAATTAACCCACAACTAATGATTAAACCCACTTCGAAATAGCATTTAAACTAGTAATTAGCAATACCCATATAATAATTCAACCCATAATCACATGATCACACCCCAAGAATTGGGGTTTTAGCCGAACATCATAAAAAGATTAAAACCGTTACCAAATCGAGTAGCCATCAGCTGGGTAAGAGAAATTCAAACTTTACAATGCTACGATTTGAAAAAGATTCGAAACCCACTTGCAAAATCTCCAACTTGAGTCTCAAAACCTTTAAGTCTCCTAAGAAAACTGTTCTAGACCAATTCTCTATTGTTAAAACTAAAAACTCTCCAAAAAGAACTGGAAGAAGTCCCTGAATTTACAATTCAAAATCCTATTTATAGTCGCCAAAAATAAGCCTCGAAAGGGCCACTCGGCGAGGTAAGTCGGGTTCGCCGAACAACTCGGCGAACCGCTCAATGCTCTCTTCTATCACCTTCCTGTTTTTGCTCTCAGCATCCTCGCGTCTTGTAACTTTGGGCAATCTCTTCTTGCATCGCGGAACTGCTCGGCGACTCACCGACTGCTCCTTTTCATCGCCGACTTGGTTTCTTCCTTCAGGGCTTGGCACACTGGAACTTTAGGCGGTGAGATTAGCCACTCGGCGACACGCCGAGTACTCTTGGCGATCATCAGGCTTGCCCTTCTTCATTTCTTCACCTTGTTTTGTTCCTTTTTGCCTGTTAGTGTCCTTGCTTTGCTCCTCAATCCATATACCTGAAAATCAAGGCATTAACATTAGTTTATAGCATAAATTAGGCATTTGAGGACACTAAATCTACCAAAACAAAGCCTTAAATGAGTCCAAATTTGGGACACATCAACACCTCTAACTTAAACTTTTGCTTGTACTGAAGTAAAACTCAAGATCAGCAGTTCAGAAAGGATGTCTCAAGCAGTGTTGCATAAGACTCAACATGAATTCACACAACAAGGTTCAATTTACTCATGCAATGATCAATTGTGCACTCAAAGATTCAAATTGTGACTCACCATTACCAAAGATACTCAAGTTCACAATACTTGCTTCAAATGCAAGTTCAAGCTCAACAAAGGTGCTCAAATGTCCTCACAATAAAGATGATTCCATAATAACACACTATTTCTCAATAATTTAAAGTTCTGGAATCACATACAACTCTCACACTCACAAAGATGAACACATGCATGACTTCACCCATAGGTTTGCCCTTATTTTCCAATCAACATTTGTTTCAGCTCACTCAAGATCACCAAGGTCTTTTCATGGCTTACAATGGGGTTGAGTGTCAAGGTATGGTCATTTAGGCTCAGTGGTCTCTACCTTCATGAAGTGTGGCCTGAACATCACTTTCCTCCTTTTCTTTAACAATTCAAACATGCTCATAATCCACCCGATTATTCAACTTCATATGAATTACCGGATACCCCATTTCTTTTGCAATTTTCATCACTTTGTTTCACAACTTTTTTATTATTTTTCTTTGCTTCTTTTCTCTTTTCTTTTCTTCTCTTTTTTTTACATGGAGGGGTTCTATCTTTTTCAAACCATTACTCAAAGGGGGATTTTTCACACTTCTTGACTTTTCTCCTCTTTTCACCACACCCCCAACTTAGGCTTTTGGCCTAAGTTGGATAAAACCACACTTTATGAAAGTTATGGGTAGATGGATAAAGAGGGATCACAATTGTTCAAGTTTCTTCCAAGAAAAGGGTCAGGCTCAATATGGTTCAATCAAGGTTCACACATCTCACAAGGTTGGCCACAAAAGAGGTATATTGTCAAATTGTTTCACTCTTCAAAATCATTTCCTAAGATCATATCAAGTGCTTGCATCACTTAGTCAACCGGACCAACGGGGCAAATTCTAGGTGTCATCACAAATTATAATCGCAACACACAAAGCATTGGCACCAATATCAAACAAGACTCCATACTTTCACTAGTGTGCAATATTCATTACAAGAGGCTCATTCGATAACCGGCTAGTCACAACGAGATGCTAAACGTTCACATATTGTCTATGCAACTTCATTGGCCTCATCATAGCCGCACATTCATTTTGTTCAATTAAGAGCACTATTCAAGTCATCAGTATTGATCATAACCGATACTCAAATTTGCACAAGAACAGCCACAAGCCACAATCACAAACAACAGGGGTGGCATAATTTTTTTTTAAAAAATAGGTCAAAACCATTTCCATTCAAAACAAGGAGCCACAAGCTCAAACATCCACAAGATTAAAATCAAAACACAATTATAGATCACAAAAACCAATATATACAAATAAAACTGTCAATCACAAAAGGTAGGTATGGAAATACCTCACCCCACCCACAAAAGAAAAGCAGTTGTCCTCAAATGCAACTAAAACAACAAACATCAATAAAAATGACAGAGAGGGAGGAAAAGAATGATCCTGTCTACACAGTCGCTCTGTTTGTTGGGGCATCAATGCCCGGGGTCGCACTCTGGGTCTGGGCATCAGTGCCCATAGTAGCATCAACACTAGCTCCACTGGAGCCTGCCATAGATATATCCCTCAAGGAGGCCTGTCGGGCAGTCTCAATCATGGAACCCTCTAGGTCTTCCAGATCATCATATACAACAGCATCTCGCTCCTTAAGCTGCTCCTCATCGATCTCGGCCTCAGACTCATCAGCAGCATCATCCTCCATAATATCATCGCCGATGGTAGCCGGAGGTACCTCAGCATGGGCTGGAATCTCAGCACTCGGATCCTCGGGGATTTCAACTGACCCAAACAGAGAACTGAAGTCTGTGGACTTAAGATGGTCCACATCCTTCCTAAGCTCAGAAACCTCGGCTTTCAAAGTTGTAACCTCAGTAGTAACCCCCTGTCCTCTCTCACAAGTCATTACTCTCGTAGTGAGAGCATCAATGGCAGCTTGGAGGGGTGTCAGCGCAGCTGTGATTGCCCTTTCAATCATCCAGGGCACCTCGTCCTCTAGCCGGAAAGCCCGCACATCTGTAAAATGGGATAGGTGCCCCATCTTGAGGAGTATGGCTTGAGTGATAGGAGGCCTGGAGATAGTGGTACCTGAAGCAGCTCTAGGAGGCTGGGAAGGAGTGGAAGTAGATGTACCTGAAGGCCCGGAGGACGGACTAGGCAAAGCTGCCCCTCCAGGTATGGACTCAACATCAACCTTCGGGGATGTGTCCATCGGAGCTGCTCTCCTCCTATCCGTCTCATCCCGTGTGTACTCGGCCTCTATGAGCCGTATATCAGTGGAGGATATGGATGTGACCTCAACATCCCTCTTCTTGTCAAGAGGAACTCCATCCCGCCGACACAACTCTGTCATAAGCACTGGGAACGGAAGGGATGTCTGGCGCTGTTTGGCCCTCATAGCCATCTCCTGCTCAAAAAAATTCCAGAAATTGGGCATGTCGATGACACTCATTGCCCTTCGGTGAATCACCAACACTACTCGGTGAGCAAAGACTAACCCGCCAAATATTACAGTGTATTTTAGGGGTTAGGGGCGCAAAATGGGTAATCAAAGGAACCTTTCGACGAGCTCAGGCTTCCGCTGAAAGTTACAGACTCCAACTGGCCAAATAATGAAATTAAAGGCAATCTAAGGGGGACGTTGGTGAACCGCTGAACCGTTCGGCGAGCTTGACCCAGCTCGCCAAACTGCCCAACGTGCCAATTTTCAACCCCACTTCCCAAAATAAAGCTCGCAGCCCCCGAAACCAAAATCAAACACCTACACTATGCAATTAGACCCATGCCTTCGGGGTACTCAAACTTCCCCCGATTTGGCCAAAATTGGCCATTCGATGATTTTTGCCCTTAACAATGACGTCAAATGCTTCATCATTGGGCAAAGTGCGTCATTTAGCACAATTGGATGTTACTTAGACTTCACCCAACTAGACCCAACACAAAATAACCGCAACCCAACAATTTAAGATCAATTTTAACACAATAATCACAGGGATTCATCAATTTAAGCATTTTGGCACAATTTTGAAACACAAAATAGGCAATCAAACACATAAAACATCATTCAAGCAAGTACCCAACACACATTAACAACAATTTAACATTAGAATTTGAGTTCAACCACTAATCATAGGTGCGGGGTTCGAAAAATCAACCTGAGTGCCGAATAGAGAATTTGAAAAGCTAGGCGGCAAAGAACTCTGAATTCGACCACGAGATCAAGAACGAAGAGCGAATAATAGCAAAATATAAAAGTTCTAAAGAGCGGGTGAGAGTGCACGAGTGTCACAACCCAGGGGTACACCCTAGATGTAACATGGCGTACTTGACCCCAAAGGGATCTCATACAAGCCCTTAGCATATCATAACATAAGATAATAGAAAAGTACAGAAATTTTAAAATTTTATCCATACAATCGAAGTCTTTATAAAATGCAAGCGGAAGTCTTACTACACTTTGTCTCAAACCATCTAATACAACTTTGAATGAACTCTTGGGACACAGCCCATACAATAGTTTCAAACATAAAGAAAAGACATAAAGAAAATGGTGGCTTTATCCTCGATACTATGAGGACTCACCAAGTCTTCAACTTTTTGCTCCTTAGAAACCTATCCTCAAGAATGGACCTCAAATCACCGAACCCTACATTTGATTAGAATGTAGGCAAGATTATGCGTTAGTACAAAAGTACTAAATATGATAGCTAGCATAACATCGTAAGAGCATCTCAAAATAGTTAGTAAACATGAGACATAAGCATAAGAGACAATAACATAGTCATAAGCATAATTTCTAAAATAAGCATCCTATAAGCATAAGTCAACATAAGACATAATTCTTGAGCATAGAAGATACATCATGTTCATGGCATAGTCTACACCTACACCTTCATATCATGTGAGCACTATACTCCTAAGTAACCTCAAGACACACTTGTGCAATGCATGAAGGGCATCCCATAATACCATTCACACTAAGCATGACCTTGAAGTCACCATATTCATAGTTACCATTTCATGGTCATATCCGTAGCTTAATTCTCACAAACAAGAGAATCTTCACATAAGAGAACTTCATAAGTAACCGTCAAGTTATACTTGTGCAATGCATAGATGAGACCCCATAATCCCACCTAAGCTAAGTACCACTTTTAGGCCATCATACTTCTTTATCATATTTGATCTAGTCTTTAGCTTACTTGTCATAGACAAGGGAATCTCTCACCTTTAGTCAAACATATCATGGAAGGCAACTATAGCAACAATCCATCAAAACATACTTCATACAAGAGAAGTACTTCTTAGGTAACCATAAGTCATACTTGTGCAATGCATGGATAAAACCCCATAATCCTACCCACACTAAGTATTCCTTTAGGTCCTCATTCTTATACTTCTTGGTTGGAAACTAGTCCCTCTCTTTAAACCTTAGAACACTATGAGGTACTTCCTTAAGCATATCTTAGCTCATTATTAGGTTAAACCCTATGAGATACTTCTTTAAGCATGTCTAGGTTCATTATTAATATGGATCCTATGAGATACTTCCTTGAGCATGTTTAAGTCCATTAATTCTTTTGAAAACTTGGAGATACTTTTTCATGTATGTCTTTGTTCATTGGATACGGAGATTGCTATTAGAAACCCTAACTGTACTATGGGAAGGCTTCCATCTCATGAGACCTAACTTTGGGGAAACCCACACTTTACTATGTAAGAGTTCCCCCTTTATCTTGGATAGTCCTCACATCAACTAGGTGTGGTTCTCCTCTCAACTTGGAGCCCGGACCCTACCTTTTGTGACACTCCATCTCATTGTCAATATCCACTATGGGTCAAGCATACACCCCTAGACTCACTATTAAGCCTTGCTTAACATTCATGTCTCATGGAAGAATGTCGTTGACAATCAATCCATGTTCAAGTGATTCTATCACTTTATACATTCATGCATTCATAAGGTAGGTTAGGTGAGTATAGACCTTTCACCACAATTCTACCTATTAGACTTCTATTCTCATATAGACTACATAACTCATCACATTGGCTTTACTCTCAAAACCCTAGTGAACAACATTCATAACTACAAGCCTTACTCTCAAAGCTTTACTTCATTCTATCATCATATATATCTAGATCACAAGACATTCAAGTCACAAGCTTCATCTTTAAGCAATTCTAGTCATAATTCATCATAAAGACACAATCTCAAGCTTTACTAGTCATGATCAATCATATATACTTTAATCTAATTCATTTCATATTAACATGCTTCTATTCTTGAACAATTACTATACATGACATCAATTCTAGAAGATCAACTCTAAGTCTTCAATTTCACTTCACAAGGCATAAACCCACATTCTTCAAATTCATCAATTAAACTAGGGTTAGCAATGGAAAACATGTAATATCATCAATATATCATGATTAAATACTAAAACAATCATAAATAAGTATTATCCACTCAATTGGAATCATACTCAACACTATCCACAATATAGGAAGAAACCCTACCTAGAATTGGGGATTTTCTTCACAATTGGGGGAAATCTAGGGTGGCTCTATGGATGGAAGAATCCATAGATGAATAAGCTAACATACCTTGGTTATAAATCCCTCACAATAGCTTGCAACAATTGAGGAATTGACCTATCTTCCTTTTCTTCTTCTTCTTCTTCTTCTTCTTCTTCTTCTTCTTCTTCTTCTTCTTCTTCTTCTTCTTCACTTTCTAGAGAGAGGATTTTTGCAGGGAATTGGGTCTCTTTTGTGAATCTAAAATAATGATTTGGAATCATCTAATTAATGGTCTACTAGATTTATATAGGTGGCCTAATTACTAATAAAATGACACCGCTTAACCTCCAACTAATCATGAATTAACCCCTAAGCCCCCAACTTAAAACAATCTAAGTTTACCACTGCCCCACCCATGAGACCACGTGCACGGACCGTGGGTCCACCCATGGCCTGTACTGGTATTCCGTGGATGATGGTCTGTGGCTAGTTTTTGCTGGCATTGACCCACGAGACCCACCCACGGGGCGTGGATCCCCCTACGGGGCATAGGTCCCCCTCGTGGGTACTGCCTAGGCAGATTTAGGGACTTTTTTGGGGTCCTCCTCAAGGGCCCCTTTGGTTGGTCCTTGGAGAGTCGTACTTTGAAGTTTAACCCCTAAACCCCTCATTCTAAGTTCGGGAAGTCATTTTACGATTTTAACCCTCATATCAAACTCTAAAACCTTCGTGTAAAGCTCTAGTTTAGTCTACTAGTTTTACGGGTGTTACAATATCTCCCCCTTGGGAACATGCGTCCTCGAATGACGGTTCTAAACACCTCTTAAACGAAACGACTCTAGACTATCAGCCCATCATGCATGCAACACATCTAAATGCACACAACCAAGGAGGAAAACTTCAACTCCAAGCTAAACATTTTCAATGCAACACAATGGAGTAGGAACTACATCTAACAACCCAAAATGCATGAAATTCTATATCTACTCATTTTCAAGGAGGAACTACCATCTCCTAGTCATAACTTGCTCAACATTCTCTCATGGAGCCTAAATGCAATTTACTCTCAAAAAGCATTTATTCAAGGAGGAATCTCTCAACTCCGAACTAAGGCATGCTCATATATTAATCTCATGAAGTCAAATAGGAAACTCATACTCAATGCACTACAACATGAGGAAATAATTATGCAAATTCATTTTCTTTCAAAAAATAAGTTTTCATGAACATGCATCATATAAGGAAATCACGGCAACACATAAACACACAATAACCTTGCTATTTTAGGAACACTACCGCCCCCTTAGGAGAAGGCCTATACCAACTCTTCTAAACATCATTCATGCTAAAAACAACTTCAAAGTCTATCATATCAAGTCATAAAAGACCAAACAATACCGGAACATAATGAAGCATGAAACACATACCGGTAGTCACACTAGGAGGTCACTCTTGATCATTCTTAGCTTGGAGGACATAGAACCTATTCTTCTTTGAGTACTCTCATCCGGAACACTAGAAGCAACTTGCTTATCCTCCCTTCCCTTGGCCTTAAGCACCGGGAAATTCCTCATTTTATGCCCACTCTTTCCACACCCATAACAACCATCCATGTCGGCTAGGCACTTACCATAATGATTCCTTCCACACTTGGTGCAAGTAGACTTAAGTAATGGAGAGCCACTACCTTTCTCTTGGTTAACCCTAGGGGTATAAGGGGAATCTTGACCAGAATACATTTGTTTAGTCTGAGGCCTACCTTGTCCATCAGACTTAGCATTAGAAAAGTTTCCAGCATTGGTCCTAGCCCTTTTTGCCTCTCTATTCTTAATCCTAAGTTTTGACTCCTCGATTTGTTGGGCATACACCATAAGCCCAGAGATATCCATATTATCCACAAATATTGCCGTACAAAATTATTCTTCAACCAATTCGGACACACCCTTCAAAAACCTACTCATCATATCCCTCAGATTTGCTACCATAGATGGAGCATACTTAGACAATAGAGCAAATTTCAAGGCATACTCCTTAACATTCATGCTACCTTGCTTAAGGTTGATAAACTCTTTTACCTTAGCCTCCCTCAACTCCTGGGGAAAGAACCTATCAAGAAATGCTAGTTTGAACACTTCGCACTCTATTGGGCCCGCTTCTACCGGCCTAGAATCTTTCCATTATTCATACCATATTTAAGCAACATCCTTCAATTGGTAAGCGGTTAGTTCCATTTTTTCTACCGAAGTCACCCCCATGATGGCAAGTACTTTATAAACCTCATCTATAAACCCATTAGGATCCTCTTCCACCTTGGAGCCATAAAACTTCGAAGGGTTCATCCTCAAAAACTCCCTCACTCTAGAAGAAACCATCCCCCTTATTGGGTTTGCCGGAGCGAACAACCTCTCTATTGGCTTGCATCGTCAAGGCTTGACCCAACAATTGTCATGACCCAGGGGTACACCCTAGATGTAACATGGCGTACTTGACCCCGAAGGGGTCTCATACAAGCCCTTAGTATATCATAAAATAAGATAATAGAAAAGTGCGGAAATTTTGAAACATTTTTCCTTACAATCAAAGTATTTATAAAAGCAAAGTGGAAGTCTTACTACAATTGTCTAAAACCATCTAATACAACTTTGAATACTCTTGGGTCACAGCCCATACAATAGTCTCGAGATATAGAGAAAAGACATAAAGGAAATGGTGGCTTTATCCTCGATGCTATGAGGACTCACCAATCTTCAACTCCTTTCACTTCTAGAAACCTATCTTCAAGAATGGAACTCAAAATCGCCGAACCCTACAATTGATGAGAATGTAGTCAAGAGTATGCGTTAGTACAAAATGTACTAAATATGTTAGCTAGCATATCATCATAAGACATAAGCATAAGAGATAATAACATAATCATAAGCATAATCTCCAACATCATCATAATATGAGCATAAGTCAACATAAGGCATAATCCAATAGCATAGGAGATACCACATAGTAATAACATGGTCACTACTTAGACCTTCATATCAAAAGAGATCTATCTCATGAGTAACCTCAAAGTATACTTGTGCAATGTATGAATAAGACCCCACCCCATAATCCCATTCACACTAAGTATTACTCTTAGGTCTTCATAATAATACTTACCATCCTTTGTTCACATTCTTAGCTTACTTCAGATAGACAAGGGAACTATCACCTTTAATCAACATATCATGGAAGGCAACTATAGCAACACTCCATCAAAACATACATCACATAAGAGAAACACTTCATAGGTAACCATAAGTCATACTTGTGCAATGCATGGATAAGACACCATAATCCTACGCACACTAAGTACTCCTTTAAGTCATCATACTCATACTTCTTGGTTGGAGATTAGTCCGCCTCTATAAACCTTGGAACACTATGAAACACTCCCTTGAGAATACTCTTAGTTCCTTATTAATTTGAACCGTAGGAGATACTTCTTAAGCATGTCTAAGTTTATTATTGCTTTTGAACACTAGGAGGTGCTTCTTTAAACCAGTCTTAGTTCATTGGATACAAAGATTGCTACTAGAAACCCTAACTCCACTAGGTGAAGGCTTCCATCTCATGAGACCTAACTTTGGGAAAACCTAGACTCTAATATGTGAGAGTTGCCCCTTTAACTTGGATAGTCCTCACATCAACTAGGCGTGGTCTTCCGATCAACTTGGAGCCCTAACCCTACCTTGTGTGACTCTCCTTCCCATTTTCAATATCCATTTGGGCCCAAGCATACACCCCTTAGATTCATTATTAAGCCTTGCTTAACATTCATGTCTCATGGAAGAATGTCCTTGACAATCAATCCATGTTCAAGTGATTCTATCACTTTATGCATTCAAGCACTCATAAGGTAGATTAGGTTAGTATAGGCCTTTCACCACAATTCCACCTATTAGACTACCATTCTCATACAAACTTTACTCTCAAAGCCTTACCATACATAATTCATTATATTAGCCTTACTCTCAAAGCCCTAGAAGTCAACACTCATGAATACAAGCCTTACTCTCAAAGCTTTACTTCATATAATCATCATGCATATCTAAATTACAAGACATTCTAGTCATAAGCTTCATCTTTAAGAAATTCTAGTCAAAATTCATCATATAAGTTCAATATCTATCATTACTAGTCATCATCCATCATATATACTACATTCTAATTCAATTCATGTTTACATGCTTCTATTCTTGAACAATTTCTATACATATCATCAATTTTAGAAGACCACCTATGAATCCTCAATTTCACTTCACAAGGCATAAACCCACATTCTTCAATTTCATCAATTAGACTAGGGTTAACCATGAAAAACATGTAATATCATCAATGTATCATGATTCACTACTAATTCAATTATAAACAATCAATACTCACTCAATTGGGTCAATATACTACATAACCCACAATGTTGAAGAAACCCTAACTAGAATTGGGGATTTTCTTCATCAAATTTGGGGAATTCTAGGAGGCTCCATAGATGGAAGAATCCATGGATGAATAAGCTAACATACCTTGATTACAATGCCCTCACAAATCTTGAAACAATGGAGACCTGACCTAGCTTGAACCCTCTTCTTCTTCTTCTTCTTCTTCTTCTTCTTCTTCTTCTTCTTCTTCTTCTTCTTCTTCTTATTCTTCTTCTTCTTCTTCTTCTTCTTCTTCTAGTTCTAGAGAGAGAAATAATTTTGCAAAGATGAACTTTGGGATTTTCTTTTTGATTCTAGGGAGAATGACTTAATTTGAGGAATTATGAGAGTGGAATGCTTATATACTTTACTAAATAAGGAGTAAAATGACTTAGTTTCGAATTAGGAAAATAACAAAAGAACCCTAAGACCCTCAACTTAAAAACTGCAGCTCTGGACGCTGAAGCTTGCCAAATGTGCCCTCAGCTCGCCTAATTTTACAGTGAGTCAACTTCGGGGTTAAATCGACTTAGGTGATGGGGGAGTCGACTTCGGTGACTCGCTGACTGGAACGGAGAGCCTGACTTTGCTCGCCTAAAGTTACAGAACACAGGACATCAGGGATCAAGCCAAAATGCGAGGAGGCTCCACTTGACGGCTCGCCAAGTCGACTCGGCAGATAGCCTAGTCGACTCAGTGGATCGCCTAGTCGACTAGGAAGTGAATATTTTCCCTTCTCAAAATCCGGGGTGTTACAATATCTCCCCCTTGGGATCATTCTTCCTCGAATGACTCTTTAGACACCTTACGGAAGTTAAGACTCAAGACTAGTAGCCCAACATACATGCAACTCATCTAAATGCATATAAATAAAGGAGGAACTTCATCTCCAAGATAAACATATTCAATGCAACACAAGGAAGTAGGGACTACATCTAACAACCCCCCAAGATGCAAGAAATTCTCATAACTAGTCATGTTCAAGGAGGAACTACCATCTCCTAGTCATAACATGCTCAACATACAATCATGAAGCCTATATGCAATTTACTCTCAAAAAGCATTTATTCATGAAGGAATCTCTCAACTTCAAACTAAGGCATGCTCATATATCCCTCTCATGAAGTTAAAATAGGCAACTCATACTCAATGCACTACAACATGAGGAAATAATCATGTAAACTCATTTTATTTTAAATCACAAGTTTTCATGAACATGCATATAAGGAAATCATGGCCACACATAAACACACAATGGCCTTGCTATCTAGGCACACCATCTCCCCCTTGGGAGTAAGCTTAGGTTGACTTTCTAAGTACCATTTATAACATAAAGGCAACTATGAAGCTCATGCATACTAAAGACAACATAAAAGCCCATCATATAAAATCTATAAAGTCATAAAAGACAAGTAACACAGGAATCTAGATAAAGCATAAAACACATACCGGTAGCAACATTCAGAGATCACTCTTGATCATTTTTAGCTTGAAGAACATAAAACCTATTCTTCTTTTGAGCATTCTCATCCGGACCACTAGAAGCAACTTGATTATCCTCCCTTCCCTTAGCCTTAAGCACCGGGCAATCCCTCATTTTGTGCCCAATTTTTCCACAACCATAACAACCATCTATATTGGCTAGGCACTTACCATGGTGATTCCTTCCACACTTGGTGCAAGTAGGCTTAGGTAATGGAGACCCACTACCTTTCTCTTGGTAAACCTAGGAGTATAAGGGGAATCTTGACCGGAATGTCTTTGTTTGACCCTAGGTCGACCTTGTCCCTCGGACTTTGCATTAGAAAAGTTCCCATCGTCGATCCTAGCTCTCTTCATCTCCTTATTATTTTTCTTGAGTTTTGACTCCTCAATTTGTTGCCATACACCATAAGCCTAGAGATATCCATGTCATGAAGGAGCATTGCCGTATGACATTCTTCTTTAACAAAGTCGGACACACCTGTCAAAAACCTACTCATCATATCCCTCGAATCTGATACCATAAATGGAGCATACTTGGATAGTTGGGTGAATTTCAAGGCATACTCCTTAACACTAATGCTACCTTGCTTAAGGTTAATGAATTCTTCTACCTTGGCCTCCCTCAACTCTCAGGGAAAGAACCTATCAAGAAATACTAGTTTGAACACTTCCCACTCTATTGGTTCCTCTCCTACCGGCCTAGTATCTTTCCATTGCTCATACCATATTTTAGCAACATCTCTCAATTGGTAAGCGGCTAGCTCCACTTTTTCTACCGAAGTCACCCCCATGATAGCAAGTACTTTATAGCCTCATCTATAAACCCCTTAGGATCCTCTTCCACCTTGGAGCCATAAAACTTCGGAGGATTTATCCTCATAAAATCCCATACCCTTGAAGCAGCCATACCCACTATAGGATTCACCGTAGCTACTACCTCTCTATTCACTTGTGCCGTCATGTCTTGGGCCAACATTTGAATTGCCGACCTAAACTCCGCATTAGTGGCATTCTTCTCCCTACGGTTAATCGGAGCTTGAGGATCAGCTTGGGGAGGAAATTGGAGATGAACCTCTTGCTCCACATTGTCTTCCACAACTCTCCTAGCATTTGTCCTTGTATTAGCCATACCCTGAAAAAACATAGGGCACGGATTAGGAGAAAGACCTAATAGAGCTAAACTCTATGGCATGACTTAGAGAATGAAGAAATGAGATTTTCTAATCATCTAATAGCTTTCCATTCATAAAGGTGGCGCGCTTCACATTTATGAACAAGACTCTACTAGACGTGGTTTTGAGACAATCCTAGAACCATTCTAAACCTTGTGCTCTGATACCAACTTTGTCACGACCCAGTGGTACACCCTAGATGTAACATGGTGTACTTGACCCCTAAGGGGTCTCATACAATCCCTTAGCATATCATAACATAAGATAATAGAAAAGTGCGGAAATTTTAAAACATTTTTCCTTAAAATCAAAGACTTTATAAAAGCAAAGCGGAAGTCTTACTACACTTGTCTAAAACCATCTAATACAACTTTGAATACTCTTGGGTCACAGCCCATACAATAGTCTTGAGACAGAAAGAAAAGACATAAAGGAAATGGTGGCTTTATCCTCGATGCTATTAGGACTCACCAATCTTCAACTCCTTGCACTTCTAGAAACCTATCTTCAAGAATGGAACTCAAAATCGCCGAACCCTACATTTGATGAGAATGTAGTCAAGAGTATGCGTTAGTAAAAAGTGTACTAAATATGTTAGCTAGCATAACATCATAAGACATAACCATAAGAGATAATAACATAATCATAAGCATAATCTCCAACATCATCATAATATGAGCATAAGTCAACATACGGCATAATCCAATAGCATAGGAGATACCACATAGTAATAACATGGTCACTACTTAGAGCTTCATATCAAAAGAGATCTATCTCATGAGTAACATCAAAGCATACTTGTGCAATGTATGAATAAGACCCCATAATCCCATTCACACAAAGTATTACTCTTAGGTCGTCATAATAATACTTACCATCCTTTGTTCTCATTCTTAGCTTACTTCATATAGACAAGGGAACTATCACCTTTAATCAACATATCATGGAAGGCAACTATTGCAACAATCCATCAAAAACATACATCACATAAGAGAAACACTTCTTAGGTAACCATAAGTCATACTTGTGCAATGCATGGATAAAATACAATAATCCTACGCACACTAAGTACTCTTTTAAGTCATCATACTTATACTTCTTGGTTGGAGACTAGTCCCCCTCTATAAACCTTGGAACACTATGAAACACTCCCTTGAGAATACTCTTAGTTCCTTATTAATTTGAACCGTAGGAGATACTTCTTAAGCATGTCTAAGTTCATTATTGCTTTTGAACACTAGGAGGTGCTTCTTTAAGCAAGTCTTAGTTCATTGGATACAGAGATTGATACTAGAAACCCTAACTCCACTAGGTGAAGGCTTCCATCTCATGAGACCTAACTTTGGGAAAACCTGGACTCTACTATGTGAGAGGTCCCCCTTTAACTTGGATAGTCCTCACATCAACTAGGTGTGGTTCTCTTCTCAACTTGGAGCCCGGACCCTACCTTGTGTGACTCTCCTTCCCATTTTCAATATCCATTTGGGGCCAAGAATAAACCCCTTAGATTCATTATTATGCTTTGCTTAACATTCATGTCTCATGGAATAATGTCCTTGACAATCAATCCATGTTCAAGTGATTCTATCACTTTATGCATTCAAGCACTCATAAGGTAGATTAGGTGAGTATAGGCCTTTCACCACAATTCCACCTATTAGACTACTATTTTCATCTAGACTTTACTCTCAAAGCCTTAACATACATAATTCATTATATTAGCCTTCCTCTCAAAGCCCTAGAAGTCAATACTCATGACTACAAGCCTTACTCTCGAAGCTTTACTTCATACATTCATCATGCATATGTAGATTACAAGACATTCTAGTCCTAAGCTTCATCTTTAAGCAATTCTAGTCGAAATTCATCATATAAGTTCAATCTCAATCATTACTAGTCATGATCCATCATATATACTACATTCTAATTCTATACATGTTTACGTGATTCTATTCTTGAACAATTTCTATACATATCATCAATTTTAGAAGCCCACCTATGAATCCTCAATTTCACTTCACAAGGCATAAATCCACATTCTTCAATTTCATCAATTAGACTAGGGTTAACCATGTAAAATATGTAATATCATTAATATATGATGATTCACTACTAATTCAATCATAAACAATCAATACCCACTCAATTGGGTCAACATACTACATAACCCACAATGTTGAAGAAATCCTAACTAGAATTAGGGATTTTCCTCATCAAATTGAGGGAATTCTAGGGGGCTCCATAGATGGAAGAATCTATGGATGAATAAGCTAACATACCTTGATTACAATTCCCTCACAAATCTTGAAACAATGGAGACTTGACCTAGCTTGAACCCTCTTCTTCTTCTTCTAGTTCTAGAGAGAGAAATAATTTGGGAAAGATGAACTTTGGGGTTTTCTTTTGGATTCTAGGGAGAATGACTTAATTTGAGGAATTATGAGAGTGGAATGCTTATATACTTTACTAAATAAGGAGTAAAGTGACTTAGTTTCGAATTAGAAAAATAACAAAAGACCCCTAAGACCCTCAACTTAAAAACTGCAGATCTGGATGCTGAAGCTCGCCAAGGGCACTTGGCCACTCGCCAAATGTGCCCTCAGCTCGCCTAATTTTACAGTGAGTCGACTTGGGGGCTAAGTCAACTTAGGCGATGGGGGAGTCGACTTCGGTGACTCGCCGACTGGAACAGCGAACCCGACTTTGCTCGCCTAAAGTTACAGAACGTAGGACATCAGGGATCAAGCCAAAAGGCGAGGAGGCTCCACTTGGCGGATCGCCAAATCGACTTGGCAGATCGCCTAGTCGACTAGGCAGATCACCTAGTCGACTAGGAAGTGAATATTTTCCCTTATCTAAATCCGGGGTGTTACAACAATTGCATAGTAGACCTAAACTCAACATGAATCACATTCTCCCCTATAGGGTCAATTGGAGCTTGAGGAGGAGTTTGGGGAGGAGCCTCTTGGTCCACATTGCCTTCCTCATCACTCCTAGCATTTTCCCTTGTGTTAGCCATACCCTGAAAAGCATAGGGTAAGAATTGGGAGTAAGACCTAGTAGAGATAAACTCTATAGCACGACTTAGGGAATGAAGAAGTGAAGTTTCCTAAACATCCAATAGCCTCCTATTCATAAATTTGGCACGCTTCACATTTATGAACAAGACTCTACTAGACGTGGTTTGAGACAATCCTTGAACCATTCTAAACCTTTTGCTCAGAGTACCAAGTTTGTCACGACCCAGGGGTACACCCTAGATGTAACATGGCATACTTGACCCCGAAGGGGTCTCATACAAGCCCTTAGCATATCATAATATAAGATAATAGAAAAGTCCAGAAATTTTAAAACTTTATCCATACAATCGAAGTCTTTATAAAACGCAAGAGGAAGTCTTACTACACTTTGTCTCAAACCATCTAATACAACTTTGAATAAACTCTTCGGACATAGCCCATACAATAGTCTCAAACATAAAGAAAAGACATAAAGGAAATGGTGGCTTTATCCTCGATACTATGAGGACTCACCAAGCCTTCAACTTTTTGCTCCTTAGAAACCTATCCTCAAGAATGGACCTCAAATCACCGAACCCTACATTTGATTAGAATGTAGGCAAGAGTATGCGTTACTATAAAAGTACTAAATATGATAGCTAGCATAACATCAGAAGTGCATCTCAAAAATGGTTAATCAACATGAGACATAAGCATAAGAGACAATAACATAGTCATAAGCATAATTTCTAAAATAAGCATCATATAAGCACAAGTCAACATAAGACATAATTCTTGAGCATAGAAGATACATCATGTTCATGGCATAGTCTACACCTAGACCTTCATATCATGTGAGCACTATACTCCTAAGTAACCTCAAGACACACTTGTGCAATGTATGAATGGCATCCCATAATACCATTCACACTAAGCATGACCTTGAAGTCACCATATTCATACTTACCATTTCATGGTCATATCCTTAGCTTACTTCTCACAAACAAGAGAATCTTCATATAAGAGAACTACATAAGTAACCTTCAAGTTATACTTGTGCAATGCATAGAGGAGACCCTATAATCCCAACTAAGCTAAGTACCACTTTTAGGCCATCATACTTCTTTATCATATTTGATCTAGTCTTTAGCTTACTTCTCATTGACAAGGGAATCTCTCAACTTTAGTCAAACATATCATGGAAGGCAACTATAGCAACAATCCATCAAAACATACTTCATTCAAGAGAAACAATTCTTAGGTAACCATAAGTCATACTTGTGCAATGCATGGATAAGATCCCATAATCCTACCCACACTAAGTATTCCTTTAGGTCCCATTCTTATACTTCTTGGTTGGAACTAGTCCGTCTCTTTAAACCATAGAACACTATGAGGTACTTCCTTAAGCACATCTTAGCTTATTATTAGGTTAAACCCTATGAGATACTTCTTTAAGCATGTGTAGGTTCATTATTAAGATTGATCCTATGAGATACTTCCTTGAGCATGTCTAAGTCCATTAATTCTGTTGAACACTTGGAGATACTTCTTCAAGTATGTCTTAGTTCATTTGATAAGGAGATTGCTACTAGAAATTCTAACTCCACTATGTCAAGGATTCCATCTCATGAGACCTAACTTTGGGGAAAACCACACTCTACTATGTAAGAGTTCCCCCTTTAACTTGGATAGTCCTCACATCAACTGGGTGTGGTTCTCCTATCAACTTGGAGCCTGGACCCTACCTTGTGTGACACTCCATCTCATTGTGAATATCCACTATGGGTCAAGCATACACCCTTAGACTCACTATTAAGCCTTGCTTAACATTTATGTCTCATGGAAGAATGTCCTTGACAATCAATCCATTTTCAAGTTATTCTATCACTTTATACATTCAAGCATTCATAAGGTAGGTTAGGTGAGTATAGGCCTTTCACCATAATTCTACCTATTAGACTTATATTCTCATATAGACTTTACTCTCAAAGCCTTAGCATACATAACGCATCACATTGGCTTTACTCTCAAAACCCTAGTGTTCAACATTCATGACTACAAGCCTTACTCTCAAAGCTTTACTTCATTCTATCATCATACATATCTAGATCACAAGACATTCAAGGCACAAGCTTCATCTTTAAGCAATTCTAGTCATAATTCATCATAAAGACACAATCTCAAGCTTTACTAGTCATGATCAATCATATATAATTTAATCTAATTCAATTCATATTAACATGTTTCTATTCTTGAACAATTACCATACATGACATCAATTCTAGAAGATCAACTCTAAATTTTCAATTTCACTTCACAAGGCATAAACCCACATTCTTCAAATTCATCAATTAAACTAGGGTTAGCCATGGAAAACATGTAATATCATCAATATATCATGATTCAATACTAAAAAAATCATAAACAAGTATTATCCACTTAATTGGAATCATTCTCAACACTACCCACATTATAGGAAGAAACTCTAGCTAGATTTGGGGATTTTCTTCACAATTGGGGGAAATCTAGGGGGGCTCTATGGATGGAAGAATCCATAGATGAATAAGCTAACATACCTTGGTTATAAATCCCTCACAATAGCTTGCAACAATGGAGGAATTAACCTAGCTTCCTTCTCTTCTTCTTCTTCGCTTTCTAGAGAGAGGATATTTGGAGGGAATTGGGTCTGTTTTGTGAATCTAAAATAATGATTTGGAATAATCTAATTAATGGTCTAATAGCATTATATAGGTGGCCTAATTACTAATAAAACGACACCATTTAACCCCTAACTAATAATGAATTAACCCCTAAGTCCCCAACTTAAAACAATTTGAGTTCACCACTGCCCCACCCACGAGACCACGTCCACGGACCGTGGGTCCACCCACGGCCCGTACTGGTCATCCATGGATGGTGGTCTGTGGCTAGGTTTTGCTGGCATTGACCACGAGATCCACCCACGGGTAGTGGATCCCCCTACAGGGCGTAGGTCCCCCTCGTGGGTACTGCCTAGGCAGATTTAGGGATTGTTTTGGGGTCCTCCTCAAGAGCCCCTTTGGTTGGTCTTTGGGGAGTCGTACCTTGACATTTAACCCCTAAACCCCTCATTCTAAGTTCGGGAAGTCATTTTATGATTTTAACCCTCATATCAAACACTAAAACCTTCGTGTAAAGCTCTAGTTTAGTCTACTAGTTTTTCGGGTGTTACACCGGGGTTAGAAAATGAGAGAATATGAAAGATTTTGAAATTTTAAACCGTTTGGCCTTTTAAAACCTTTTAGTTCACGCCCCTTTCGGCGGTGTAAGTCATCCATGCCGAACCACTTGGCGACGCGCTGAGTGGTAACTTACCTCGCCGAGTTTTACAGGACTCCAAGTTATCCTAGGGGTCCAAACGGCGGAAAAAATCGGGCTCGCCGACCTGTTCGTCTAGTCGCTGATTAATTAATTGGCCCGGCGAGTTTTACAGACCTCCACCTAAAGTTTGTTGGTCCAACGGCGGTCTAAGTCAGGGTCACCGACCTCTTCGGTGAGTCGCCGACTGGACTCTTTGGCTCACCAAATGGACTCTTTAGCTCGCCAAACTGCACATTCTCAGACACACTCCACTTTTCAACCTGCAAAATCAACACCCATTATTCAAAATCAACTTAAAGCATTAAAAACTTGGGTTTCCTCCCAAAAAGCGCCTTAGTTAATGTAGTGGGACTACGCAAATACCCATTTAAGCTTCATTCTTGGGGTTTGCCATTGTATCACTAGGCAACCCCCCTTGTTGTCTTGGATTTAAATGCGAAGAATTCTGACCCATTTGGGTCTCCAGCTGCTTAATAGAGACTGAGTGAGAAGTCACAGTCTGGTTGAGAGTCAAAACATCCTCTTTCATCTCTTTTAACACCTTGTCGGACCCTTCAACTTTGGTGAGAATGCGTGAGAGCATATCTTCAGTCCGGCCACCCTCAGAATATTTGGGCTTTTGACGCTCATGGGGAAGAACATACCTATCATTCTCCCCCTCTCTTTCCTTCCAAGTGGCGTTACGATCACGCCATTCTCTGTCACGATCTCTCCAGCCCTCATCTCTATTCCATCCTTGATTTCCACCCGGCCTTGGGTAGTTTGCATGATAACCTCCTCATTGATTGGCTAGGAAGCTTACTTCCTCATTCTAAAGTGCTTTAAAGTTTGCTTCATCGGGGTTCACTCCCCCAACACCCACAACATTAACACTCCTTGCACCAGCACCCATGATATTTTTGGCCAAGATATCCAACTGGGTCATCATTTTAGCCATGTTCTGGTCTCTCTCTTGATCCTTTTGGATCCGTTCTTTTGTTATTTTATAAGTGAGAGGAGATAATTGGTCTTCTCGAGTATACCATGCCCGGTTGATCTTTGTCATGCGATCAAGGACTTGGGTTGCTATAACATTGGGCTGTTGCATTATACCACCCAAAGAAAGTTGGTCAGCCACTCCTTTGTTTACCGAATCAAGGCTTCTATAGAAATATTACAGCAGCACATTATCAGGAAGTCCATGAGTTGGGCACTGAAGCACCAGCTTCTTAAATCTTAGCCATGTCTCATGGATTGGCTCACCTTCCAAGCGTTTGAAACCTTGGATACCATCCCTCAAAGTCATCATATTCAATGTGGGAAAGAATCTCACTAGAAATGATGTGGTTAGCTTATCCCATGAGGTAATAGAATCCCTTGGTAACTCAGCCAACCATTTAGTAGCTTCACCCATCAAAGAGAATGGGAAAAACCTAAGACTGACCGATTCTTGCGATATGTTCTTAAATGAGAACGGCCCACAAATATCAACAAAATTCCTGATGTGCTCATTTAGATCCTCATGCGCCAGCCCCCCAAACAAACCCTTCAGTTGTAGGAGCTCAAGCATGGTGCTTGTTATATGGCCGACTTGGCTTCCATTACTTCCGTTGATGCTCATTTCCTCCTATGTTTAACACAAGCAACACAAAATGAAAAACAAAAAAAAATAGATTCAACTATAACTACAAAGATCACAATTCAACTTCAATAAAATAATTTCAAACAACACCACTACCCAGCAGCGGCGCTATTTTGATTAAAGTTTCAAGCACACCTCATCAAATTCTAGGTGCAAACGATCGTTAAGCAGTATAAAACCCAATAATTGAGTTGGGGTCGAATCCCACAGGGAGCGGTACGTGCTCAAATTCAGCTATGAAGTACAAATGTGATCTAACTAGCTATAGGAATAGATATTATCAGAAAAAGATATAATAAATCAAAGGGGTGACACGAATGTCAAATGGGGGTTTTTGGTTTGCAATTATAAACTACAAAGTAGTAAAATAGTGATGAGATAACAATAAGGAGAGGAATTCTCGGGATGTGATCGATTATAGATGAATTTTGATATATGATTAATTGAAACTACTAGTAATCAACTAAATATCAGCGGGTAGGCTAGACTATAATTGAAATAGCTTTCTCTCGAACAACTATTCCGCTTCAAGTGATTTCTCTCGAACATCAACAAGCATAGCTATTAAGAACAGCCCAAAACCTTAATGCATCTTCTCTCTCGAGTAAGATGGGTATGACTGGGTTTAGGATTCACTCTCTCGAGCTGAACCCAAATCAACACAATACATACAAATCATCAATCAAAAGCTTTGGTTCAAAAACCTCTCTCTCGAGCAAGCTAAGAACACAAAATTAGAACTGTATTTGCAACTATAATTAATAAATTAACCCACAGCTAATGATTAAACCCACTTCGAAATAGCATTTAAACTAGTAATTAGCAATACCTATACACTAATTCAACCCATAATCATGTGATCACACCCTAAGAATTGTGGTTTTAGCCAAACATCATAAAAAGATAAAAACCGTTACCATATTGATTAGCCATCAACTGGGTAAGAGAAATTCAGGCTTTACAATTCTTTGATTTGAAGAAAATTCAAAATCCACTTGAAAAATCTCCAACTTAAGTCTCAAAACCTTTAAGTCTCCTAAGAAAATTGTTCTAGACTAATTCTCTATTGTTAAAAATAAAAACTCTCTAAAAAGAACTGTAAGAAGTCCCTGAATTTACTATTCAAAATCCTATTTATAGTCGCCAAAAATAAGCCACGAAGGGCCACTCGACGAGGTAAGTTGGGTTCACCGAACCACTCGGCGAACCACTCAATGCTCTCTTCTATCGCCTTCCTACTTTTGCTCTCAGCATCATCGCGTTCTGTAACTTTGGGCGATCTATTCTTGCATCACGGAACTGCTCGGCGACTCTCCGACTGCTCCTTTTCATCGCCGACTTGGTTTCTTCCTTCAAGGCTTGGCAAACTTGAACTTTAGGCGGTGAGATTATCCACTCGGCGACAAAGGTTTCATCCGACCAAGCATCTCACCATGGGGTGCTCCGGTGTTATTTGTTAAGAAAAAGGATGGTTCACTCTGAATGTGCATCGATTATTGATAGTTGAACAAGGTGACTATTAAGAACAAGTATCCTCTCCCAAGGATTGATGATCTGTTTGACCAACTTTAAGGGGTAAGTTATTTCTCTAACATTGATCTTCGATCGGGTTATCACCAATTGAGGGTGAAAGAGGAAGATATTCTGAAAACGGCTTTTAGAACCCGATATGGTCACTATGAGTTTTTGGTTATGTCGTTTGGCTTGACTAACGCTCCGACGGTGTTTATGGACTTGATGAATAGGATGTTTAGACAATACCTTGATATGTTTGTGATTGTGTTCATCGATGATATTTTTATCTACTCAAGAAGTGAGATCTTTAAGGAACAACAACTTTTTGCAAAGTTTAGCAAATGTGAATTTTGGCTAAGGTCTGTAGCTTTCCTTGGTCACATTGTTTCAAGCAAAGGTATAGAGGTGGATCCTAAGAAAATGGATGCGGTCAAGAGTTGGCCTATACCTCTATCACCTTTGGACATTAGGAATTTCTTGGGTTTGGCCGGTTATTATCGATGATTTTTTGAGAGGTTTTCTTCTATTGCCTCTCCATTGACGGCTTTAACTCAAAAGAAGGCTAAGTTTGTATGGTCCAAACTAGGTGAAAAGAGTTTCTAAGAGTTGAAAGATAGACTTACTTCCGCTCTGGTTTTTACTTTACCGGAAGGGATGGATGGTTTTGTGGTATATTGTGATGCCTCAAGAATTGGGTTGGGATGTGTGCTTATGAAAAGGTTATTGCCTATGCTTCAAGGGAACTTAAGGTTCAAGAGAAGAATTATCCGACCCATGATCTTAAATTAGCGGTGGTATTTTTTTCCTTAAAGATATGGAGGCATTATTTGTATGGTATTGCACATAGATGTGTCCACCGACCACAAAAGCCTACAAAATGTGTCTAATAAAAAAGATCTGAATCTTCAACAAAGAAAGTGGCTTGAGCTATTGAAGGATTATGATATGAGTGTTCTCTTTCACCCCGGAAAGGCAAATGTAGTAGTGGATGCTCTTAGTAGGTTGTCTATGGGTAGTTTTGCTCATGTAGATGATGATAGAAAAAAGTTGGCATGAGATGTGCATAGATTGGCCCGATTGGGTGTTCGATTGGTAGACTCCGCCAAGGGTGGTGTCATGGTCCAAAATGGTTCCGAATCATATTTTGAAAGTGATGTGAAAGCTAAACAATGTCTAGATTCGATTTTGGTAGAATTGAAAGAAGCGGTACTAAAGAAGTCTTTGAGGCTTTCTCACAAATGGGAGATGGAGTACTTAGATACCAAGGTCGATTATGTGTTCCAAATGTTGATGAGCTAAGCGAACAAATTTTGGCAGAAGCCCATAGTTCTCGATATTCTATTCACCCGGGAGCCACCAAGATGTACCGTGATTTGCGAGAGATCTATTGGTTGAATGGGATGAAGAAGGATATTGCGGTATTTGTGGCTAAGTGTCCAAATTGCCAACAAGTGAAGGTTGAGCATCAGAAACTAGGATGTTTATCCCAAGACATTAGCATTCCTACTTAGAAGTGGGAAGATGTGAATATGGACTTTATAGTGGGGTTGCCACGCACTCGCCGACAATATGATTTGATTTGGGTTATAGTAGACCAAATGACGAAATCAACCCATTTCATTCCCGTCAAAGTTTCTTATGTGGCGGAAGACTATGCCAAGTTGTATTTGAGGGAAATGGTCAGATTACATGGTGTTCCATTGTCCATTATCTCCGATAGAGATAGAGGTACACAGTTTACTTCTCAGTTTTGGAAATCATTCCAAAAAGTGTCTTGGCACAAAAGTGAAGCTTAGCACGGCTTTTCACCCACAAACCGATGGGCAAGCGGAGTGAACGATCCAAACTTTAGGGGATATGTTGAGAGCATGTGTCATCGATTTCAAGGGAAGTTAGGATGATCACTTGCCATTGATAGAGTTCGCTTATGATAATAGCTACCATTCTAGCATTGGTATGGCCCCCTTTGAAGCTCTTTATGGTAGGAGGTGTAGATCTCTCATAGGGTGGTTTGAGGTGGGTGAAGTTTCCTATATTGGACCTAAATTAGTTCATGAGGCTATGGAGAAAGTCCCGCTTATTAGAGAGGTTGTGAACGGCCTAAAGCTTACAAACGCCCTATGCCGATGTTAGGAAGAGAGACCTTGAGTTTGAGGTTAGTGATTGGGTTTATTTTAAAATCTCACCCATGAAGGGTGTGATGAGATTTAGGAAGAAAGGGAAACTTAGTCCCCGATACGTAGGCCCGTATCAAATCTTGAGACGTGTTGGTAAGGTTGCTTATGAACTTGATTTTCCAAATGATTTGGCAATGGTGCATCCGGTATTCCATGTCTCTATGCTTAAAAAGTGTGTTGGAGATCCGACATCCATAGTTCCCCTAGAAGGGTTGGGAGTTGATGAAAGTCTCTCTTATGAAGAAGTACCGGTTGAGATTCTAGACCGACAAGATAAGAGATTAAGTAACAAGGAAGTTGCTTCCGTGAAGGTATTGTGGAGAAACCAGTTGGTTGAGGGTGCTACTTGGGAGGCCGAGGCCAATATGAAGTCCCGATATCCTCATCTCTTTCCTTCTACTCTAGCTTGAGGTAATGAGGTTCCTCTGGGTTTGTTTATGATTTGAAGTCATGTGTGATTTAGATGCTCCTATGGTTTCTTTATGTTGTGCATGTTCATGAAAACTTGTGTTTTGAAAGAAAATGAGTTTATGTGATTGATTTTTCTCATGTTTTAGTACATTGAGTATGAGTTGCCTATAGACTCCATGAGATGAATTGATGAACATGTTTTAGACATGCTTTTTGAGATTGAATTGCATATGAGCTCCATGAGATTGTGTTTAGCATGTTCTAAGATGGAGAAGGTAGTTCCTCCTTGAATGTGAAAAGTTTGAAATTTTATGCATATTGGGTTGTTAGATGTAGTTCCTACTTCCTTATGGTGCATCGAGTATGTCTAGCTTGGAGATGAAGTTCCTCCTTAGTTGTGTGCATTTAGATGTGTTGCATGCATGATGGGCTGCTAGTCTTGAGTCTTTCTGTCTAGAAACATGCGTAGAATCTCATTCGAGGACGACTGATCCCAAGGGGGAGCTATTGTAACACCCCGAATTCGAAAGAGGGAAGCCTAGAAGATCTTAGCAGCACCAGGTGCCATCCACGGTGACCAACCACGGCTCGTGGGTTCAACCATGGACCGTGGGTAGGTCCGTGGACTGGCCATTCCAAAACTAGTCCAGGCCATGGCCCACGGTGGGACCTACGGCCCATAGGAGGACCCACGCCCCGTGGTCCAGTGGCCTGTCAACTGGTCAAAATTCTCTGACCATGAGCCATGCTTGACCAGGACGGACCGTAGGCCCATCCACGGTCCGTCAGTCGTGGTCTTGTGGGTCAGGCCTGGACAGTTATTTTGGGGACATAAGGGTCTTTTCCGATATTAGTTAGATCAAAGTGGTATCATTTTGCCTAAGTATAGGACACCTATATAAGCATTTTTAACCCCCAAAACCCCTCATTCAAGTCATTCTCTCAAATCCCAAGAGAATTCCCAAAATTCCTCTAAAAAATTCTCTCTCTAGATGTTCGAAGAAGGAGGAAGTTGAAGCTAAGGTCAAGTCAAGTCTCCAATTTTCAATCTTGTGAGGGCTTTGTGATCAAGGTATGATAGCTCTTCATCCATGGATATCTTCCATCCATGGGGTTCCCTAGAATTCCCCCAATTTGATGAAGAATTTCTCAATTCTAGTTAGGGTTTCTTCCAATGTTATGGGTTATGATGTATGTTGATCCAATTGAGTGAATTGTGATTGTTTATGATAGAATTGGTAGAATTACATGTTTTTAGAGTGAAATTACATGTACCCATGCCTATTCCATGATTCTAACCTAGAATTTATATAATTGGGTTGATGTCATGAAGGGAAACTTCGTGGGTTTAGATGTATCCTTATAGGATCGATGAATTATGACTAGAATAGCTTGAGAATAAAGCTTAGATGGTGATCATGAGATCTAGGGCTTTGAGAGTAAAGCTTATGATATGAATTGTCGGTAATTGATGTTATTGTTGAGGAAGGGATACTTCCCACATGCATTGCTAATTATGAATGAATGAATGAATGTGAAAGCCTTTCTCACATGAATGATTCTAGGTTGAAAGGATTGCTTACCTAAAATGAATCTAGACTAAAAGACTATGTAATTGATGAGGCTAGAGGTGATTACCCTTGACCTCCATATGAAAGGATATGAGGCGATTCCCCTACTCCTTTGAATTGAACAAGAGGTGAGTCCCCATGTTCTTATTATGATGAATGGTCATGAAGGCAAGTACCCATGATCCCTACAAAATAATGTGGAGGCGAGTACCCGCATTATATGATGAATGATGTGGAGGCAAGTACCTGCATCATATGATAAGATTGCAGAGGCGAGTACCCGCGATCTAAAGGTAAGTAAGGCAAGAGGCGAATACCCATTAGCCTTTAGAAGCTAGGCAAAGAGGTGAATCCCCATGTCTTTAAATGTAATTATGAATAATGAGACTATGATGTAATGAATGAATAACGTGGATTGTTGCTAGAGATGCCTTCCATGAGGTAAGCATGACTAGAGGCGGATGACCCAAGTCTTGACTAAGGATGAGTAAGGTTGCTTGAGAAGTATTCATTTCTTATTATGTTGATGATTTATGTGCATTGTTTATGCTTATGGTTTGTATTGACTAACCATGATGTGTATGTTGTTTATGCTAGCTATCATATTTAGTACTTGATTGTACTAACGCATACATTGTCTACATTCTTATCAAATGTACGGTTCGGCGACATTGGCACTCATTCTCGTGGCTCGGATCATAGTAGATCAAGGAAGTGAAGATTGGTGAGTCCTCATTGGATCTGAGGATGTGATCACCACTTTCTTTTATGTCTTTCTTGTATGTCTTGGTCTATTGTATGGGTTGTGTCCCAAGACTGTATTCATATTGTTTAGATGGTTTGAGACGATGGTATTACACTTCCTCTTTGTTTTACCACGAAGGTAAGAGTTAAATTAGAGTTTTGAAAAGTCGGGATGTTACGCTAAATTAATGTTCAAAATGCATTTTATAGTCGCCTAAAATAAGCCACGAAGGGCCACTCGGCGAAGTAAGTCGGGCTCCTCGAACCACTCGGTGAGCTGCCCTTTGACCTCTTTCATCGCCTTTTCGCCTTAGCATTCAGCATCCTCGGGGTCTGTACCTTTGGGTGATCTATCTTTGCTTCGTGGAACGACTCGGCAATTCGCCGACTGCTCCTTTTCGTCGCCGACTTGGTTTCTTCCTTCAGGGCTTGGCACACTAGAACTTTAGGCAGTGAGATTAGCTACTCGGCGACACGCCGAGTACTCTTGGCGATCTTCAGGCTCGCCCTTCTTCATTTCTTCAACTTGTTTTGTTCCTTTTTGCATGTTAGTGTCCTTGCTTTTCTCCTCAATCCATATACCTGAAAATCAAGGCATTAACATCAGTTTATAGCATAAATTAGGTATTTGAGGACACTAAATCTATCAAAATAAAGCCCTAAGTGAGTCCAAATCTCGGACTCATCAGGGAAGCACCAGATTCCCTGTTGATAGCTCACATAGTCTTAGATGTTGGTTAATGGTAAATCTCCCACAATAACGAACTAAGGTTTCTTCAAGAAGTATCTCACGTGTGTTTAATATGATGTCTATTTGCATTGACCATGTTTTATGACTTATATCTTCTAACCCTTTTTATATTGTGTTTTAGCTTGGTTATTGCATACCATGAAAGATATCCCTTTTTAAGCATGTTATTAAATGTTATATGCATGCGTATCATACTTGGTACATATTTGTACTAACGCATACTGTTGCCTATATTTCCCAAAATATAGGGTCCGACCTTACAGATTCGTACTTTCGTGGCTAGGGATCTCATCAAGAAGATTGAAGATTGGTGTGTCCTCATCACCCGAGGACCGAACTTGATTTCTATTTTATCTTTACTTTCAGTTTTTGAACTTGATGTACGTACTACACCCCGATCAATCTTATGTACTAGATGGCTTTGAGACAATGTTTAGACTTCCCCTTTTCTCTTTAAAATTTTGCTATGTTGAAACTGTCGTTTAAATCTCTTATATTCTATTATCTTGTATGATGAATGCTAAGTGGCTTGTATGGGCCCTCTCGGGGTCTTATACACCATGTTACACCTAGGGGCTATCTTGGGTCGTGACATTGATCTCTTTATGAATATACCATGAATTTGGGAGTGCCAATTTGTTTGCAATAAATTTTAAAGTGATAGAAAATAAATTGGAATCACATATAAAATATGAAGAAACATAACTTTATTGATAAATATGTAGGTACAATTTTATTCCTCCCTTGATTCTTCTCTCATAAGATTTATCCATGATTCGAGGACTGTTAGTGTTGTATTTTTTAAACTAGGAGGATTTGGATTTGATCTCTTTAAGAATTTTTGTTTTTGATTTGATCTATTTATGAATATTACATTAATTTGTGGAATGCTCGAGATGTCTTTTCAAGGGAATATAGTACACTTTATATAGGCATGAACTAGGGTTTATGATTGAGTAACCTCCAAGAATCCTAATTGGAATTGAACACACTTTGTATAGTCCAACTCAAATTGAACACGCCTTGTAAAGTCCCACAAACTTTTAATTTCTTCAAATGTCCCCTGCTTTAAGGTTTGTCGGAGTGTAGACTTGTTTCAACTCAAAGACGGGTCTTGAAGTACTCATTCTTCCACATTTACAATTTGTGACATCAGATTTGCATATTTGATCTATGAGAGGAGAGATGAATGACAGATCTGGTCCCATTGGGCGTGTCAATTTATTTGCACCAAATATTGAAGCGACAGAAAATAAATTGTAATCACAAATAAAATAAGAAGAAACATAGTTTTATTGATAAATAGTTGAGGTACAATTATGTTCCTGCCTTGATTCTTCTCTCATAAGATTTATTCATGATTTGAGGGCCGTTAGTGGCATATTTCTTGAACTACAATGATTTGGGTTTGATCTCTTTATGAATATTCCATGAATTTTTGGAATATAGGCATGAACTAGGGTTTAGGGTTGAATAGCCTCCAAGAATCCTAATTTGAATTGAACACACCTTGTAGATTCCCAACTAGAATTGAACATGTCTTGTAGAGTCCAACAAATTTTCAATGTCTAAACCCACCAAGGTTTTCTTAAGCAACTAAGTTACTACTAAACTATTAATGTATAATTGGGTGAAAGATGGAGGGACTTGAAGGATATAGAAGTACATATTTAAATTGTTAAGAGATCTCAGTTGTTAATTACCCTGGTTTGGGCCTCAAATTAACTTATTTTACCCGGTACATCTTTGTGGGCCTAAATATGAGCCTAGTAAGATTTAGTGGCCCAACCAAACTCTCATGCTCATCGTTGCTAATAATATGGAAATCATTCTCATAATTAATAGTTGTAAAAATTTTAAGAATCTTAGTGTAAGAAGCAAATTACATCATATCCCTACTCTTTTTCTAATTACAATAATTTCTTAAATTTTAGACCTTCTGGATACATAACTCACAATCCGGATACATTACTGTTGATCCATTATGTATCCAACTGTTATGCTAAAAAGGGGGAAATGGAAAACTTAATTACATCTCATAAATTACAGTTACACGATTCTTCTTACTATCAATACGTCAAACCTAACAGAACCAATAAATCAAAATTTAAATTATTTCTCCCTGTTCATCGAGGAATTTCAAAATTCAAATTGTTTCTCCCTGTTTGTCAAAAATTTGATAAGATACATAATGAATATTTTAATTTTGTTGAGGCATTCAGGAATCTAGGAAAGTGAGGTTAGATATGAATTATACAAAAGTGGTGGGATAGTTGTTGGGGAAAATATTTCATTCATGAATTTAATTTCAGCTATTGCAGCTGAATTGAATATTGATAAATTGAGAAAAAAATTAAGATCTGATACATTGTAGAAGGTACTTCCTCTCCAATGAATATTAGGATGATATGGGAGTAAATTTGTACGTGGAGGTGAAGAAACATGAGTTTGGATTTGTTATGTATCCACTCTGCATTCAAATTTCTTCTCCTTGTTCATTGAAGAACCTTTCAAACTGGTCAAGAAATTGTATTGATAGAGCATAAACCTGTCGATCTTGTTGAGACTTTTCAAAATGTGAGAATGTGAGGCTAGGTATGAATGATACAAAAGTTATGAAATTGTTGTTGGTCAAAATATTGGTTTTCTGAATCTCAAATAAGTCATTGCAGGTGAGTTAGAGATCGATGAGTTGAGGAAAAATTTGGAGATCTGATACATTATTGAGTTGAAGAAACAAGATTCTAGATTTTCAATGTATCCCCTATACATTGATACAACAAATAAAAAGACGGAAAAGATATATAGCTTTGATGGATCATTCATACCTTTTATAATGTTGTGTACTTATTTTTTGAATTGTTCTTTTGATATAGATAGATTTATCAATACATTACTAGTTATGTGTCTCGTTTAAATTGATAAGTATTATATTTCTACTAGATGTAACACCCCAGAAATTTTTTGAGCTAAGACTCAAACATCCTTCATTGTGAGTAGGATTTTACCGAGGAATTTAAAATTTCTTAAGTGTTAAGGTCACTAGATGTAGCACCTTGAGTTTTAAAAAGAACTAAATTGGAAATAGCAAAATCTGAAATTTTGCAAGTTATCCTTAAGTTATAAGTTTTGGGTAAACTTCAAATGACCATAACTCTCAGTACATGATGATTTAGGTGGGCTACAAGATAGCTAATGAAAGGTCTTTGAATTATCTTTCCAACTCCACTGAGTTTGCTAAGTTTTAAGTTCGGATGAGTGATTTATTCCCTTTTGAAGTCAGGCTGTCCAGTTAAGGAAAGTTACCCGAAAATAGTAAGGGGTACTTTGGTCTTTTGCTTACCAAATCAGATTTAATTCATTTTGAGTAAGATTTTAAGGGTCTAATCCTATTAGGTTCAGTTTTATAATCCTAATATACGCCTAGGTTTTTATTTGAGAGTTCAAAAAGAGAAAAGAAGAGAAAAGAGGAGAGATTCAAAACGTTCGTCGAGATTCATGAGTTTTGTTGCAAATTTTTGTCATGGGTTTGATCCCTAAGAGGTATGTAAGCTTCCATAGTATTGGGTTCGTTCACCCACACTCCAATCATGATTTATTCAGTGTAATTTTGTTTTTGAAATTTAAGGATTTAAGTTCTTGATGAGTTCTTGATAAGTGTTCTTGAAGTTTCCTTATCGATTAAGTTTTGATGTAAGATTCTACTTGGGTCAACTTCAAATGACCATATCTCTTAGAATATAAAGAGTTAC